>CAUJNA010000350.1:191748-256686 GCA_963377175.1 Effrenium voratum | reverse complement strand
GCACTTGACTCCTTGCACTTGCAACTTGCACTTGACTCCTTGCACTTTGCAATGACTCCTTGCAATGACTCCTTGCAATGACTCTTTGCAATGACTCCTTGCAACGACTCCTTGCAATGACTCCTTGCAATGACTCCTTGCAATGACTCCTTGCAATGACTCCTTGCAATGACTCCTTGCAATGACTCCTTGCAATGACTCCTTGCAATGACTCCTTGCAATGACTCCTTGCAATGACTCCTGGCAATGACTCCTTGCAATGACTCCTTGCAATGACTCCTTGCAATGACTCCTTGCAATGACTCATTGCATTGACTTTCATGATGATGATTCCTTGCAATGACACCTTGTAATGACTCTCATGAGAACAACTCAAGTGAACCCAGCGGAAGAACCCTTCGCCATGCTTTCGGGGAAAAATTGCTCTTAGTAGTTATGAAAACAAAAAATATTGGATAGATAGTATAAACTCACTTGCTTACGGCCATTATTAAATAAATTCTTTGAAAACGATTTAAAGAAATATTGACTTAATATATTGAGGGAAAAAGGACACTGTTTAATTATAGTAAGTGTGAATGTTGTAATAATAAAATGAATGATATTAATTTTACATTGTATAACTTATTACCTGCTAATCTGTGTAATAAAATATGTGAATATGATGTGTATTGTAATCAATGCTGTATAACAAGAGACCTTGAAAAGTTGTTTGTTGAAGAATATAAGGATAAGGGATATACAAAGTTTCAATTAAAATTGAAATTCTTTATGAGATATCAAAAACGATTTCCTGTATGTTTTTACCATAAAATTGATTGAGAGTCATTTGGAAAAGAAATAGATGAGTTTTTTAATAATAAAGATTTGATTAAAAGGTTTGGAGGAGAACTAAGCATTAAACCATATAAATCATTTGCTAAAGAATTTCGTGATTTGTTTGAAGAGATTGATTGGCATTTATTAAGCAAAGATAAAATCAACGAGGTCTTGAATGAATTTAGAATAACTAAATATCATGTATGGTATTACTACAACACTAAATATAAAGTATGTCTATTGCTGTATGTATTCTTTTGGGAATATATTTATTCAATAATAGGAAAAGACAACATCAAATATACAGACATTGGTGATATTGATAAATATGTAGATTACATATTTGAAGACATATTGCCTGACTGTTATCTTAAATCCTTAATTCTTAATTGAAATATAATTATCACATGTAAAATACTATATGTTATACTTATATTATATTTATCGTTGGTAAAGATTGAAATATTATATTTTCCTAATTTGCTTATCTCTTTCAAAGTGCGTTGTTTAGACTTGGTGTGCTCTTTTGATTTTTTCGTGCTTTGGCCGTTTTTTTTGTTTTGTTTGATACTCTTATGATATTTTTTTGTTGGTATGTTGCTTTGATTTTTGTTGATGTGTGTTTTTGAGTTGAGTGTCTTTGATGGTTTAGAGTGTTGCTGTTTTGTCGGTATGCTTGTTTGAATTCTTTAATGTTGTATGCTGTGATTAAATATGTTTGTTGTTGGTTGTGATTATGTATTTTGTTTGCTTGTTGTTCTGGATTTTGTTTTCTGTTTGTTGTGTTGCTGTTGGAAAAAATAGTAGAAATAATAATTCTTTGAATTCTCCTTTTACCATTTTTTTACGGACCCTAAGGGACCCTAAGGGACCTTAGGGACCCCAGGGACCTTCGGGACCCCGAAACAAAAGAAGTAATCTCTCAGACTTCGGTTGATTGCAGCTTGCCACGCAAGGGGACACAAAGACGCGGAAGGGCAACACTTCTGTTGTTTTTCCATTCGAGCAACTTTCCATACATCTATTTATCTTCGTGTACTCATATCTATTTATTTTCATACATTTATATCTTCATATCTCTACGTATTTGTATCTCTTTATGAATTTTCATATTTATATCTTTGTATTTCTACAAATTCATATCTTTATATCTTTGTATCTTTATACCTTTCTCTTTATATCTTTATATCTTTATGTCTTTGTGCCTTTATGTTGGTATGTCTCTACATGGTGTTTTCTACATTCGTGTTTGTAGTTGGGAGATGATGTTGTGGTGTTGTGGCCCATTTGCAATGTGTGTGTGTGTCTTGGCTTCGGCATTTTGTGTTTTTGCATGACCCTATGATGCCGGAGAATGCCCAGGCTGAGTGGTACCCGGCGTGAAGTTCTTGCCAAGATCCCTTCAAGCCCCAAAATCCTTGGGGCCACCAAGGATCTCTTGAAGTCCCTGGGTCGCTGGGTCCCTGAAGTCCTCGGAGTCCCTAGGGTCCCTAGGTTCCCTAGGGTTTGTAGGGTTGCTAGGGTCCCTAAGGTCCCTAAGGTCCCTAAGGTCCCTAAGGTCCCCAAGGTCCCTGAACCCGCCGTGCGTTGACAGGGATGGGCGAGACGTCTGATGCACACGTGTGCAGGGACCCGGGACCTTAGGGAGCTTAGGGACCCTAGGGAATGTAGGGACCCTAGGGACCCAGGGACCCCAGAGGCCCCAGTGATCCCAGGGAGCAGGGACCCCAGAAACCCCCGCCCTTCAGGTTCTGGCGGCCCGGTGCCGATTTCGGCTGCTTGTTTTGCAGGCAGGCCAGTTTGGTATCTCGCTTGGACTTTGATGCAGCGGCAGGATGTGGGTCAGCCAGTCTGACGGATGGACGCTGCGAAGCCTTGCAAGGCTTGGCCCGACCGACCTTCAGGCCGCGAGTGAAAAGGAGGAGGAGCATCCAAACCCGTGCGTTGGTGTTGCCAAAGAAGCCAGTCAATCTTGTGTTTGCTCTGGAAACTTGGCTCGAGGGTACTCATCAACACTGACACAACAACAGCTCGCAATGGTTGCCCAATGGGTCTAGTGCCAGTGCTTGAGGAATCGCAGGCCGCTCAAGCGCTTTTCGAATAGCCATGGCGATGATGCGGACCAGGACCAAAAGCCGAGGCTGGCAAGCTTGTGACGCTACCGTGCCCGCGGTAGGCAGCGGCCAGGTATGTGCCTCTGCCTTCTCGGGATTGCATTGGCGCTGCTCGTGCAGCCGAGCACGGCCTGGGTCTTGGGACACATTTTTTTCGAAGGTTTTCGGGTTTCAGGAGTCCCTTGTCGCCGCCGCCCAGGACTTTGCTCGAGGAGTTCCTGGGCTGAAGGAGCATGAAGTCCCTCCTTTGGATGTTCTTGTTTCGTGCTGAGTGCCAGGACAGCATATTGGCCCAGTTCTCAGAGTTGCCCGCAGGCGCAAGCAGATTGCACTTTGGCTCTTTCAGGCAAAACGGCACCCGTTGCATGCCGGAGTCGCTCGGCGCGCCGGGGCTGCGCAAGAGGACTCCTCCGACCCGAAGCCTGTTCGCATCTTTTGCCGGTTGCCGCCAGGACAACAGTGGCCAGGCCTGGGGGACACGTGCATCGGGCTTGAACGTTGGGCTTGTTGGTTGTCAGGACCGGCTCGATCTCGAGGAGGCGGCGGGCCTTCAGAGAAAGCGACGTCCCAGCTTGGCCTCGCTCAGGTGGTCGCAGAAGCCGACAGGGTGCTGGAGGACAACGGCACGGCGAAAGAGACCAAAGCCGTCTTGCGCCGCTGGAGCAGCACGTGGGTCGGGGTTGCAAGAGCGGTGAAAGTGTTGAGCTCAGGAAAAGCGCAGAAGATATATCCAGGGAAGTGGACCCTTTCAGGGCTGAAAGAAGAGTTACAACAAAAACTGCGCGAGTTTGTGGAGGAGGCAGGACTGTTTGCTTCTTTTGCCAAAAGGTGAGTTCACATGTCGTGGCATTCTTTGTGACACAGGCCAAAGCAGCCTCAAAGGGCTTGAAAGAGGCCGTCTGTTTGTGCGCGCTGCTTCGGCGTGTGAGTCTTGCTGGGCAGGACCTGCTCCTGGCGCGGCAGCAGCTGAAGCTTGCGCTCGCGCAGCAAGAAGCTGCCCAGGAGCAGGAAGTTAAAGCCGTCGCCAGATTGGAGAAGGCGGAGGAATCAGGCACCAAGGAGGAGGTGGAGAAGGCGGAGAGGAAGGTGGAGAAGGCGGAAAGGAAGGTGGAGAAGGCGGAAAGGAAGGTGGAGAGGGCGAAGAAGGAGGTCAAGGAGGCGAAGGCAAGCGGCCGGACGAAGGAGTCCGAGGCGGGCGGAGTCGGTCGCTTCCGCCGGCCGGCTGCGTTCTGGGACTCTGATCGTTGCGTGCGGTTCTGAAATTCCCCGCGCGGCCCGCACATGGTTTTGGTGGGGCTGCCCTGATCGCATCCAGAGAACCAGGAAATCCCAAGATAGCATTTTTGCAGATTGCGGCGGTTCGTGTCGTTGGCAGGCTCGGTATGGAGCCCCCATGAACGGATGGTTGCCTTTCCTTGTTGGAGGTCGGTCATTCCTGCTGGTCGACATTGATTGAGACGTGCCGTTGATCGTTGTGAGTGATTTTGCGCTTGCCCCCAGCCTGCTTTTGAAAGAGCAAGACCTGCCCGTCTGCCGGGGAGAGGGAGGGCAAACTCTGATGTCTTTGCACCCATTGGGGCCCTTGCTGCTGCAGGCACACGTGCATTTTACGAATGTTCTCTTTGATGCAGTGAGCTCAACCATTCCCGGCTTTGCATCCACTGGCAGTGTTCTTGCTCGATGGTTTGGCCCGTTTTGCTGCCATTCCATCCCCTTCTATTGTTCAATTTTTGATGTACCCGCTCATATTTGCATAATTTGGTGTGAGTGGTTAGTGGAGCGCAAAACTATCAAACAGTTGAGGGGGAACCCGCAAATATTGAAGAGCCTGCTGTTCCAGTCGCCTGCCTTTTGAAGAGCAAGACCTACCCTTCTGCCATGGTCGTTACTGCTGCAGACACAATGCAATCCGAAGGTTAAATTTTGTTCCGACAGCACGAGCATGGAGGAGATTGCTAAAGTGTGCACAATGTATTTCTGCTGTGATCGCATCCACAGAACCATGAAATCCCAAGATCGCGTTTGGGCACAGCACAGTGCATTTTTTGGGCTTCAGCTGGCTGCATTGTTGGCGCATGATGCGACTCACTGTGGAGCCCCACGAATGGATGGTTGAGGTCATGCATCCCCAGCTTTGTGTCCATGCTGGATTGTGCTGTTTTACTTTTTGTTCCAGTCGTTGATTCGTTGATGCTCGATTCTCGAACAGCTCATGCGTCATCTTTTCCTGTCTTGTCCGTCGTATGCCGTGCAGGCAAGCGGGATCAAGGACGGCTTGTGTCATGGCTCGCGTCCCGTGTGTGCTCGCGGCTGCAGGACGACCCAGATGCCACGGCGTTCATCCAGGAGCTGGTCAAGGCCAAGCCCAAGGACCTCGGCGAAGGCCGGGAGGACCGCGGATCAGTTTTGCTTTTCTTGCTGAAGCCATGCTGAGGCGTGCAGGTCTTCGACCTCAAGACGTGCCTGCCCGCAGAGCCCTACGACCTGAGCGGGCGGAAGCTGCTGACGCGGAACACGACTCGCCAGGCCTGGCAGGCCACCTTCGCGAGGCGCGTGGCCATGCTGGGCACCCCCGGCATCGGCAAGAGCAGGTCCCTGGCGCTGGGCCTGTGGCACCTGGTGTCGGGCCACCGCCCGGACTGGATCAAGGAGCCCGAGGCCATCGTCTTCGAGGCCCGGGAGGGCCTCAAGGTCTTCATTTTCAGCAAGCACGAGGACGGCCGCTGGAAAGGGCACAGCCTGCCGATTGGCAAGTGGGATGCAAGCGACTGCGAGCACCTGCAGAACAGCGACAATTGGTATTTAGTGGATACCTACGGCAAGGAGACCACGGGGAAGCTGCCGGCCAAGACGGTCAAGGCCTGCAGCCCGGACAGAGAGCACTACACAGATTTTGTGAAGAGCGGTGGGGCTTGTGTGTACGTAGAACAATGGAAGAAGGCTGAGCTGGAACTGGCCTATGTGCATTTTGCACAGCCTCCAGTCGACAAGGACACGGTGTTGCGCAGGTTTCAATATGTTGGAGGCAACCTGCGTGCCCTGTTGGACGGCAATGGAGGCTTCCGCAAGTACCTTCAGGATCAAGAAAAATCAAGCTGACGATTGGAAGGGCTTGCAGCCTGCTTTTGGCGGTGTTCTCGACAACCAAGGCAACAAGCTGTTGACGAGGCTCTTCACGTACGTCACCGTGGACGGCAAAATTGGCACGGCCCAAGTTGTCTCCCCCAAGGCCGCAGAGGTGATAGCAGATAAGCACTATGACAAGCTTGCTGACCTCTGGACCAAGAACGATCCACGTGCCAGGTACTGGTTTGAAGACTTCCTTGGACCCCTTCTGACCTGCTCGTGGTTTCCGAAGAAGTTTGACGCCTACCACATCACTGACAAGAGTTCGCAAGGCAAAGCCAACTGGGAACGGACTCCGTGCAACTCTTTGGTTATTGACGCGGGTTTGCAGCTGCTGAGGTGCGACACTAAGGACATATTCGAGCGAAAATGGAGCCAGGCCGTGAAGAACGGCAGCCTTGAGAAATGCCTTCTGCAAAGCCCGGAACGGTATGCAGGCGTCGATTACTTGCTAGGCTTGAATCATGGCATCTCCGCGACAACTGGTCCCAAGCACAGCATCGCAAAGAGCTTTCTAGACACGCTGCGGGACATTTTCCAACACTGCAAGGGACAGTACAGTTTCACTCTCTCTTTTTTCACTACGGGAGACCCCGCAAAGTTCGCCCCCAAGTCAGGAGAGGAGTTCAGAGCCTTCATGGAGATGGCACAGGGGCGAGACAAAGTGTTTAAGAATGTGCATGTACAGGTGGTGCAGGTTCCGAAGACGCGAAACAGCATGGAGAAAGTTTAAAAGGTCCAAAACAAGATCTCAGGCATGGGAGCGTGGGCTGGTATGGGATCGTTTTTGTTGGTCGGTTGCTCAGGTTGCACTCAATGCCATGTCGCAGGAGTTCAGAAGCTCGTATGCGGATGCAGCCCCCTACTTCAATCAGCCAGAAGTGGCTTTGGCGTTGGTTCTTTGCTCGGCGGTTCGATGGCCTGCAGAAGGCCGCCAGCTTGTGCCCGGAACCTCACTGAGGTGGTCAGACATCTCAGGGCCGGAGCAGCATTTCCAAACAACAAGTCTGTACTGGTTCCACGGCTGTGGTGGTGTGAGGATACCAATATCAAAGACGCCATCCGAAACGATTTGAAAGAGCTGAACATTGACCTGGAGGGGCTCCTGCCAGATTCTTTGAATTGCTCAACAGCCCAACAAGGGGTGCCACTAAAAGGGGGGAGAAGTGGGAAGAGCTGGTTGCAAGCTCCCTGGCAACGCGGTTCCGCCTTCACTGCATAGCAAGAAACCTGAGTGCTGAAGTCACCTGGGTCCCTTTTTTGGAGATCTACCCTACGGAGGATCCACATTTGCGAGCTGTTTTGGAGCCGTTCGAAGTTTGCTGGAGTGATGGTGTGGAATATCCAAGCGGCCAAGGCAATGAAGCAACTGTCATGAGTGACGGAGTGACGTTGGGAAGGCCATCAAGTCCAACCGGAATTTTGCAACGGCTCACCACGACCTTTTGATCCCTGTGAGATGCAAGGCAACTGGTAAGCTCGAGTTCATTGCTGCGCAATGTCGTTATGGAAAGAAAAAGGCAGTGAGTCTGAAGGCTGGCAGTCCTTTACAAACGAGACATGGGCCAGACGTCAGGAGGAGAAGAAATACTCTCTCATGAGTTGCGAGACCATCATTGCGCAGCTGGATGTGCTGAAACTTTTGTGAGTGTACAAAAATCGCGCTAGCAGGTGGGAGCAGGGCGGACTTAAGGTCACAACAGGCTTCACATGTTCCATGGGTGTCAGGCTTGCATCCACAAACTGAATGGCCGTTTTGGGCGGGGTCCAGGGATCGCTCTAAGGTCGAGATTCGCAAAGTCGTGTTTGGGCTAAAACTTCTCTCCACAAGCTAAGGCATGTTGCTTCCGTCAAGTCTGCTCAAGAAGGTCAGCGGCCCGAATCGCTTCTGGGCCGCCTGAGGGAGTCGCCCAGCTGCCTCAGCTGGCCTGCCGCGCCTCGTCAGCCGCGCCGCCGCGTTGCCGCTGCCCTGCGGCGCCGGCAGGGCCAGCTTCAGCAGGGTCTCCCGGCCCTCGGTGCTCCGCACGGTCATGGAGTCCACGGCCGCCAGCCGCTGCACGTCGCCGTATTGGGGGTTGAAGCTCCTCGCCGCGTTGGTGGGCGCCCGAAACGCCCCCGCGTCCTCCACAGCCTTCATGCGCCGGTTCGTCAAGTCCTTCTTGTGCTGGAACCTGTCGGCGTTGTCTTGCAACACCCTGAACTCGGTGGCCGGCTGTTTCTCGACAACCTCCACACCGCCGTGCACCATCTCGTGGGGGCGCGCGTTGTAGGCCGACGCGGCCTGCTTGAAGTGGTCGCTCCACTGGCCGCCTCTGCGGGCCACCCTGGTAGCCAGGTCCTTCTTGAGGGTCTGGATGCCCCGGTCCACCACTGCCATGGCGTTGCGGTCCTCCGGCCGCTTGGTGCGGTGCACCGCCTCATCGGGCAGCTCCCGGTCCAGCGTGGCAAACTCGTTGCCCAGGTCCGTCGTGACCACGAAGTTCTTGTTGTCCCCCGCCAGCTCCCGGGCCGCCCGCTTGGTGGCCCGGCCGACCGCTTCGGCGTTCTTGTTCTGTAGAGGCTCCACAGCAGCCTCCCGGGTGAAGACGTCCATGACCACCAGGCCGTACTTCGTTTTCCCCCGCGTGTTCTGGCTGAAGTTGATGAGGTCCGCCTGCAGCCGGTCGTTCGGCCCCTCCGCCAGCGCCCGTGGCCGGGGCGCCTGCACCTGCCGGCCCACGTCGGCCTTGAGCGCCTTGAAGGCCATGGCCTGCGTCACGTCGAGGTCTCGCTGCCTCTACGGGGGTCCTGCACGTTGAAGTCGTCGGCAAGATCTCTCAGCACCTCCATGTTTACTTGTTCTTCGGCCCCCGCTGGGCCTGCCAGGCTTCCACCTCGTCCAGCCTGGCCTGGAAGCCCTTGCGCGCCCCCCAGAGCACGCTGCGAGTAGTCGAGGGTGACCATCTGCTCCACCGGGCGGTCCCCGTCAGGTTCTTCCACTTAGACGAAGAGCCCAAGCGCGGACCTTGCGTAAGCGGGAAGCAACGTGACCGGGGGCTGGTCCTGAGCTGGAAGCTGTCCTCCTCTGTGAATGGGAACGCGCCAGCCCGCCCGAATGCGGTCCCAGACCTGAAGCTGAGCAGCAAGGCTGTTCCAGACATCGTCCCGGCCGTAAAGCCACTATCTTTAAGCTTGTGGTGCCCCTGTTCTGCCCTGCTGCGATCACTGATCTGCAACTGGCTCATCCAGCTAAGCATAGTGGCCTTGACACTATGAAAAGTATATTGCAATGCACCCACCTCGGAAAGACCATAATCCTGCAGGAAAGATCTCAAAATGCGAGTGCCCGATGCATACGAAGCTGGCTGAAAAGTCTCGTCAGCATAGGAAAACAGCAAGCAGTCTGGGTCGACGGAAGCATCAACCTGTTGTTGCACATCTTCCCAAATGGCGGAAAGCAACCCGACCTGTCACAGTTGCAAAAATGAAGGGAACAAATCCAAGGCACTCCAACCCCTGTTTTTGTACGATATGAGGCGCCCCTCAAACAAGTGGGGTCAAGCACCAAAGATGACCAACGAACATGCTGCATGTCGCTAAAGCGAAGCGAAGCCCCCACACAGAGCAAGATGGCCCCTGCCGCCCTGGCGATGGCCGGCTCGCACTGTGGGCTCAAGATCAACTGCTCGAGGTAACTCGCAAAGCTAAGCGGCAGTGGCAGGGGTTCCCTACGCTCTTTCTCGGGAAGCTTGGTGGCAAGAAAAATGCCCTGATACAAATCCGGCGCAGGAATGGAAAGCGCCCGAACATACCAGCGGAGTGCTTTGAGCTGGTTGCTGATATCGACCCTAGGGGCCGCTTCGACTGTCGCTTCAGGATCTGCCTGCCCCTCGACCATCATCATTAGAGCATCAAATACCACTGCCTGTGAAAGCACACGCGAAGCATGAAGCAAGTACCCCATATCTTCCAAGGTATCGAAGAAAGTAGATACAGTGGCTAAATATCGAACAGCTGTGGTATCCGACAAGCGTTGAAGCAGTTGCCTTGACAAACGCTCCCGCTGCTGGCTTGCAAACAGTTGCTGTACCACTGGGCTCACGGCATAATGTCGCTGAAGGAGAGCGTCCCATAATCTGAAAGCCTGCCGCCAACGCTCGGAACGCTGGTCCTCCTGCAACCTGAAGCAGAAGTCGGGACACTCACCTGCGGAACACGGAAAGAAACCCGATCGCATTGAAGTGGCTGGACACTGAATTGGTACTGCTGCTGAAAAAAATACCAGCGGGCTGCAAGATGCCGCGCATGCTGGGGCAAATGGCGCTCAGAAAAGCCACTGCCTCCTTGTGCGGCTCGAAACCGAGCAGGCTGCTTATCCGCGAAAAGTGGCGGAGGCAAGCCTGTTTGTACGTTCCTGCAAAGTCGTCCGAGGCGAAGCCCAGTGTCAGGTCCCCGTTCATGTTGGGGCGCTTGTGCTGCTTGGCCTCCACGGAGTCGAAGAGCTGCAGGAGCTCTGCCAGTCGGCCTCGGCCATCTCCGTCTTCACCCAGCTGTCCGACAAGTTGGTGCGGCTGGTGTTGCAGACCACGTTGCCCGTGTTGCCGGCGATCACCAGGCAGCCGGGGTTCCACTGGTTCGTGGTGAGGGACAGCTGCGTCGAGAGGCTCTTCGTCTGCGCCAGTGCCTCGTCGTTGATCATGATGAGCTCGCACTGGTGCGCCCCGCCGTCTCGCTCAGGAAGACCCGCGCGCTCTGGTTGCAGCTCCGGGCCGCTGTCGGAGGCCGCGCTGTTGTTGGAAATCTGCACCTTGCTCCAGCCCGCCCAGTTCTTCGTCAAAGTGTCGTCCGAGAAGTCGGAGACCGTGCCCGAGCTCGTGGCGTACGAGGCCAGCAGCGTCGCGTCGGCCTTGGCGCCCTGGAGCGCTGAGATGCTGGCATCCCGGCTAGCAAGCTGCGCTGCGACGAAGGCCTCGGTGGCGAGACCCAGCAGGGCATTTGCTATCTTGGTGTCTACCTCCAGCGGTGTGTCCAACCCGTCCACCGTGGAAAGCAGGGTGGCCAGCGCGCTTGCGTCCGCCTTGCCAACGAGGGCGGCGTCGAGGGCTGCCGTGGTGACTGCGTCCAGGAGGGCTGCTGTGATCTTCAAGTCCACCTCCGAGGAAGTGTCGACGGCCGACAGCAGGGCGTACGCAGTCAGGGCGCTGGCGTCCGCCTTGGAGGCCTGCAGGCCCGAGATGGAGGCGTCTCGGCTTGCGAGCTCGGAGGCCAGCGCTGCGGCGGACACGACGCCCAGGAGAGCGTTGGCCACCTTGGTGTCGACCTCCAGCGGCGTGATCCTTGCTGCGATGTCGAGGGAGTGCTGGTCCACCACCGTCTTGAGACCGTAGTTGGCTGCCACCGTGGCCAGCGTTGCGTTGTTGGTCGAGGCGATGGAGCCGTTCATGGCTGCCGTGGTGCTGTAGTTCGACAGCTTCAGGTCCACGCCGTCGGGGGTGCTCTTCGTGGCCACCACGCCCTCCAGCACGCCGAAGGCCGACTGGTCAGCCTTGTTCGAGAGACCCGTGGTCAGCAAACTCTGCAGCGCAGCGATGCTGCTCGCCAATGCGCTGCTGTCCAGCTTCGAAGCCAGCTCTGCAGTGACCCGGTCGTCCAGCTGCGTTGTTGCCGGATGCTGCCGTGTTCACGGCCAGATCTGCCACTTGCGCGTAGGGACACGCTCCAGCCAAGGGGTGTGCGGTTGGTCAGTGCCAGACCTCAAGCTCCTGAGTGATCGTATCGTTGCGGATCTCGTTTCAATTTTAACCAGTTTTAGTGATGGCTGGCCTGAATGGATCATGACCTCAAGGGTCACTATGCTTGCAAAAAGAGAAGATTGCGTTGAAGAAAAGCACACTCGTCCGATCGCAGTTACATCCCTCCTTTGGAGATGGTGGGCCTCAACCCTTGCCCGTCAGGTACTCTCGAAATGGACGTACACCTTGCCACCCTCAGTGAAAGGTGGAGCGCCGCAAAGTTCAGTGCATGACGAGAGTCAGCTGCCCTGCGGTGACGTGCGTGCCTTCCGTTACCTCTCCGTTGTCCAGGACCTCCGGGATGTTGCCGGTGACTGGTCCTTCAAACATCTTTACATATGTTTTCGCCGACGCCTTAGTCCAGTGGCTAAGGCGTCGGCCAAGGAACTGACCGCTTCTTCCTCCGCGCGGCTCGATTCCTGCCCAGACGGCGAGTTGGGTACGGGGCCCAACACGCCAACCACTGCGCCACTGGCAAGAAGACTGGAGGGAGCACCACGGAGCGCCCGCGCCCAAGAAGGCGCTTGGACATGAGCAGAAGGCTTTTCGAGCCACAAAGCTCCGCGACAGAAACGCGCTCACAAGGCCAGAAACAGCACTTTAAGCCCGGGCAACTCGAACTTCCGAGACGCACAGAATGCGGCTAGGACCCGTTTTGCCTGCATATTGAAGCACGCTGAAGACCCTCGCAGAAGTGCAAGCAGAAGGGCTGTGGCCGCACCACGCGAGATTAAAACACCACCAAATTTTCGCAGAATCCACAAATGCTGAATGATAAGCTCCGAGGCTGCGCTGTAAGAGGTTTTAGATTTCACAAATAACAGAGAGAGGCCAACCCGCCTACTGGGAGGCGGAACGGGCGGCTGGCCCCTCTGCCGCTTGGGCGAGGGGGCCGGCGTTTCAGCAGCGGGCCGCGCCTTAGGCGCCACATCGACACGCTGCAGACTAAGGCAATCAGGCTTGCGCGCAAGACAAGGAATTGCCGGCCACCGAAGGTCTTCACTATGCGCAAGTGAAGTGGCAGCGCCAAAGAAGACCATGCCAGAGACCGGCACCAAGGAAGCCTCACCACACTGGACAGCATCAGACGTGTCCCAGGCATCGCCACAGAAGATTCCGGCCTGGCCGCAAAGCATCAGCCTGCCCTAATCAGGGAAAGGACAGAACCTCATCACCGCCTACTTCCTGTAGCAAAAGACCGATAGGTCGCGACTTGTTTTGGGGGAGAGCCCAGCCAGGCGAAGGGCAAACATCGCAGGGTCTGCCCCAGCGCCTCGCCTCATGGAAAGGGCAAGTGGAGCTCATTCCAAATTGGTGAACATGCAGGCTTATCAGCATCATGTGGTGTCACACCTCGGCGTTTGTGGATCAGAAAACCATGCGTTAATTTGCTGTACTGGCGCGTCACTTAAGTTTCTTGATTAGTTCACACGTTTTTGTTGTGACTTTCATGTGTAATCAGCCCGATGGGCCGTTAAGTCGAGCGATCGTGCAAATGGTGCCAATGGTAAAATCAGTACGCTGTGAACAAATTAGTCAACACAAATGTAAATTCACCAATGTGCCGCAATGTGCCGCACTTGAGCTCGCGCCAGACCTCAGCTGATTTTTTTCAGCTAGCCAACCGATGATTGAGCTGTGTTGTGATTATGAAAAGCACTTTCACACGATTCCCACAACAAGGCAAGTGCTGTGGACTGGCGTGCTGCTTTGGGTTTTCAAGGTATGCGTGAACACATCGCATGCTTTGATCTGGGGGAGCTCACACGATCCAACACGTGTGTTGAAAAACGGGCGCCGCGTGAACGATTGACATGGTTTTGCGATGTATGTGGCGATCATGCGTGGCCAGATGTGCGCTCTGCGATACATGTGCCGCCGATGCGTTGGCTTAAGAAATAGTTTGACACATATGGATCCTGAGCTTCAGTAGCTAAATGCATATACCCACTTTCACTTAAGAGGTTGTTCGCCAGGACAAATATGATCCAACCATGCTGTTGCAAGTTGATCATATGTTCACCTGCGCCTGCTTGCCATGGAGTTGGCTTCATGCTCAAGCGCCTCCGGACTCAACCGCGGCGCCACACCGCCTGACAAGTCTTCAAGGGGACTCTCATTGAAGGCTAGGGCGAGTGTTTCAGAGGGGCAAGATTGATGCTGAAATTGGTGAGCGCTTGTCTTATGTGCTGTTCCTTCCAATATTGGCCCTTCAATCGATCGTGCAAACGGCGTCTGATCGGCGTGTCAGCAGCTGGATTGGCGCAGCGGTTTGCGGCGGCGGCCGTCGAGGAAGCTGGAAGCCACAATGTGTCACACAGTGTGCCACTTACTTGCTTCAAACGTCGACAATCTTTGGTGTTGACACAATTGTGAGCAGCTTAGGGTTTGGGGTGAGTACTTTGTGACAGCCGGATTTTTTGGGACGAACCTCAGCTCAAACATGCATATGTAGCTCTGACTTTGTTGTTTTCTCAGAGTCGCACTTTGGTAGGACTTGCGCTTGACATCACAAATATATTGCGCTTGATGCCATGCACTCAGGATGATTGCATCAAATGCAGCCTGACCTACGTGATGTTGCCCTTTGTCCGGAAGCGCCACAAGCTCTTGACGAAGGGCGAGGCAAAGGCAAAGGCAAAGGCAAGATCAAGGCGCACCACCATTACTAAGGATGGTGCAGCCACCATTACTAAGGCGGGAGTGGCCCGTGATCAGCCCGATGGAGTTCTGCCGGGCGCTTTATGATGCCAATTTGTGGGAGTTGGTGAGCTTTGGCGGCAGTATATTCTTTTGGCACGTGACGTTCCATGTTGTGGAATCCAGATCAAACATGTGTGGTTTGTCAAGAAAATGGAACTTGTTTTTGTGTGGAACGATGCTTGCGCAAGTTGAATTTTGCACACAGTCGCTTGCCACGTCGAATTGTTTTTCCGATTGGACGGCATTCAAATGAGATTGATGGACATACATCATTGTGACAACCATCAATTTGTTTCGCCAAATAAAAACATGGTCTTTCCGTAACGCAGCACATGTCTCTTGAGCTGCGCGTGCAAGGACTGGCGACACCGACTGGCGGAGCTTCTGGGAGCAAGCTCGCAACGAGAAGTGGGGGCCGTCCCTTTGCCACAACATATGTCAATTTGCAAGTTTTTTCTCACGTGTGTCAAGCGTTGCCCTTGATCCAACATATGTTATTGCCCAGTTGATGAAACAGTCTTGCGTAGAACATGTTTGCCACCGAGGGCTTTTTTGGTACTCGGGTCACCGAACCAATCTACAGTCGTCCAGGTCGCATCCAGCACAAAGCTGGTGCGAGCGTGATCGAGCTCGCGCAGCTGTTTGCACTTTGCGCGGGGATGAAGGAGAAGGAAAACGCCGGAAGAACATCTTGGTTCTGAGCTTTTCCCCGCTGGCGACACATGGGGCGCACTGGCGGTCGAAGTTTGTTTTCGCCGACACTTGGCTGACATGCGAACACTCTTGCACGTATGGTTTTGCGCGCGCAGGTCACACGCGAGCGCCCCTTCTTTTTTGTTTAGACATGTCCTTGTACCAAGGTAATCCCCAGCCATCTTCACGCGTTCGACGGCGCATGCAACCTCACGGTGCAGCACATGCAGCGTCACATAGTGCGGACCGTATATGCCAATTGAGTTTCGATCCATGTGTGTTTCAATTCCGTGTTACAGATGTCATTGTCTCGTTCCCTGGCGCAGGATGTTCAACGAGCTTGCTGCACCACCAGAAGAGGAGAGATTGGGTGGCCGCGCCCTTCACCTCGTCGCCGGAAAAGGTGACTGGAAGTGGAAACGTGAATTTTTGTGCGAGCCCCGGCGTTATGGCCGAGCTGATGGCATTTGCCGGCGCTGCTGCTTGGCTTTCAAGCCGATGGTTGAAACAACCTTTTGACGCTTGCCGCAAACAAGAATGCGTTCGGAATCCAAGGCTATGCGGGTCGGCGTGATCGCCCATGGACAGACACGGTGCAGTGCGCCTGGAACGAGCCGACCGAGGTCGCGGAGGCCGTGATCAGTGGCTGCTTGTCAGATATGGTAAGGTTACCTGTTGCCAAAACATGTACGTATTAATATTGTGTGGCTGATGGATAGGCTTAGGGTTTGGGCTGCTGTCGGCTGTCACCCCAGTGATTTTTGTGGTTGGGCGGCCAGCGCATTCATCCAAGGCGTTGGTCAGTCAATCGCGCTTCTTGTCAGCAGCCATATTGGCGTAGGTCATATGGTGTTTTGACACATGGACCATGATGGATTTGAACTTCGCTGTGTTCAAATCTTAAAGACCCTTGCAACACTTTTAAAACCAACACGTCTCAACAATTTGACACGGACATTTTGAATATCATTTGATTTGCCCATCACACCCAGCTGGTCGATGGATGCTGTCATGATGATCGGCACGTGTGCGTTTGTTCCATGAGCAAAGCAGGCAAGGCTGTGGGGCCTGAGCGGCTGGACTCCAGAAATGGAGTGGCCAGTGGCTGGGGATTGGCCGGGACACAGCAGGGGCAATCTGCATGTTGGCTGCGAGGTGGCTGCCCAAGTTTCAGCACATGAAGACCTACAACACGAGCTGACGCTGGGCTTGTGGGACTGGTGCAAGCGGCGTCGCTTGGACACCAGCGGCGTGGAGGAATTGTCGCTGCAAAAACTGGGCGTTGAGACAGTGTCCCTGGACCACCCGCTTGGGTACAGCAAGGGGTGGGGCCAACAAAGTGTTGCCGTTTAGCTGCATATCGATGCATGTTTTGATTTGTGTGCATTTGATTACAAATTGAGTACTGAATTAAGACACTCAGGATTTGCTACCTGGCGCACTTGCTGGCTGACGCTGGTCAGAAATTGGCAAAGCACGTACATGGTACGTTTTGCTGTTGCACGATGTCCGGCATCACGATGAGCTCAGGACACCGATGTGCCGGAGCTGGCCTACGCAAGTGTCATTGTGTGGGCGCTCAACGAGTGGTCCATGCAGGTGGGTTCTGCTGTGCTCTGGCTGACGCAGGAGCAGCGCGAACGCTCCAGACAGTTCTTTGCCAGCATTATCAGAACTTCGTTTGCGTGCATGCGGTGTCTGCAATTGGCGTGCGTGGTTGACTCAGGTTGGGGATGCTGTATGCTCAAGCATACATGAAGGAGGCTGCGGTCTCGCTTGAGGCAGGCATGCCTTTGTACAAGCTGCGCCCGAAGTTTCACTCCTTCTTGTGTCAATTAGTTTTCCGTGAGTCCTTCCTAATCCAAAGTTTTTTTTTCATGTTTTGGAGAAGAGGACCTAGTAGGTAAGGTGTGCGGTGTAGCTAAGGGAACTGTACATGCTGCTGGCCTTGCAGCGCCGAGACCAAGACGACCTGAGAGGCCAGAACTCGGACGTTCTGGATCTCGAAGTCGGTGCTCAGCATGGCTCCTGCCGGGTGCGCCCCGGCGTTCTCGGACCACAGCGCAGTCGTGGCGTCCACGAACTCGATCTCGATCACCAGGTTCAGCTGCGGCGGCAGCATCTTGCCGCAGCGCAGGGAAACGCATTTTGCAAAGACGCCTGCTGCGACTGAATGCGGAGTTGACGTAGGAACGGATGGGCTGGGACAAAAAGAGCTGGTGGATCGATGCAACAACGGCGTATTTGCATTATGCCCCTAACCCTTTTACATATATTACGTTTGGGGAAATATAAAGCTGTTAAATTGTCAAGGATTAATCTATTGATCGATTGAAAATTATATTTTTCGGCATATGTTGTACTGTTCTGAGTATGCATGTAATACGTATGATGATTAAAGAATTAATTCTGTTTTCGAAAAAAATCCTATAAAAATATTTGACGAATACATTTAAATTTTATATATGATAATATGTTTTATCTATATTCGGACACAAATATAATATAAATTATATATATATATTTATTAGATACTTTAAAAATTTTAAAATTATTTGATTAATATATTTAAATTTTATATTATGGTATATTTTATTTATATTCGAATAAAAATATATATTATATTATATATATAATTGTTATATAATTCGTAAATTCTAAAAATATTTGATGATTATATGGTGGTGTATTTTATTTGTATTTGGATATATATATATTTATATATTATATATATAATTATTGAATTATTCGTAATATATATTAATAATATATTTTATTATGCTTTATTTAATTATGTCTTGGAATATATATATATTGCTTTTGTTTTTGTTTATGCTTGTGCTTGTTTATATTTATATGTTGTTTGTTTGTTTTATTTTTCTTATGTTATATTATATTATTGCTTTGTTTTATTTTTTGTTGTGTGGTTAAATGTGTTTGCCGGCTGTTGGTTTATTGTTTGTTTGAATTTATATTTTTTTGAACTTGCTTATTTATTTTATTTTGCTTATATTGTATTGCATTATTGTTTTGCTTTTGTTTTGTTCGTTTTGTTGGTGTTTGATTGATTGTCTGCTGGTTAAATTTGTTTGCCGGTTATTGGTTTGTCCGATTGGTTGTGATTGTTGGCTTAAGGCCGGTGTGGTTTACTGGTGTGTGATTTGGCTGTATCGGTTTGGCCATATATTTTTTTTTATATATAGAGTTTATTTAATTGGTTAACTTGGTGGATAGTATCCCATGGGACGTGATCTTGCTCTTTTGACAGGTTATTAGCCGTACGGGTATAGGAAACATTTTCCGGTATTGTTATATACTTTTTATGTTTTTGGCTGTACAATTTTTTGATCTGAGGTTTTTTTTTTCTGGCCCTGGGACTAGAAAATGCCATGGAACGAAACTCCAGGTTTTGAGAAAGAGAAAATCGCTACGAAGGTGATACATCAAAGAATACATCATTGAAGCTCTTGTGGCATTGGAACATTCGATCTTGCCAGAGATTTCTGAAACTCTGCCACCATGGTGTGAGGTTTGAGCTCCAACTTAGTTGCACCCTGTGTATGATAATGCTTGCTGCGAAATGAGCAACAAATAATATGTGTGTGTTATAATCCACGATCGTCCGTTCACACTTTTCATTTTTTGCAGTGCTAAAAGTATTCAAGCTGATATTAAAATTTATTATTGTCCCACTCCCTTCACTCAGACAATTGACTGACCAGCCAATAGAATGACTGAGAGGCCTGACCGCTGACACGTTGATACTGATGGAGCTATTACTGAGCTATTGACTGCACTGACTGATATATTGACGTGCTTACTTTGCAATTTAATATTGTCAACAAATTCATTGCTGCAATAGTTGGATCTGAGGGTGACGGAACCCTGCCCAATAGTAATGTTGAGGCCGCCTCTCTTTTAAGATGAAACGCCCTGCCGCCAAAGCGATAATGAAGCGCCCTACTGCCACAGCGATTATGAAGAGTACTGCTGCTGCAAGAATCGAGATACGTCCGGCCATGCAGGTGGATGATGACGAGGCTGAGGACTTGGAAACTCTTTGTTTGATGGTTTATGGTCAGACTCACAACTTCCGCTTCAACAAATGGCATTTGTTGGCGCTAAAGAGTAAACGAATCTTGATCCTGGCAATCTTCAAAATATTTGGCGCTGATGATAAGGATATTGAGGAAATGACATATTTCAGCATGAGCCTGAAGGATTTGCACATTTAATGGAAGTGTATTTTGGACGAGTTGAAACGGCATTTCAGTGATAGTGGGGCGAGTCATGGTCATGGGAATGGAGCAGCAGCTGGCAGCAGCCCTCGCAGTCCAGGCAACAGCGTAATGATGCCGATACTTCCCCAGAAGAGCGGACGTTGAATCCACTGCCGCTGCATAGCGCTGAGCTGAATCCAGGCTTTCAAACCAAACACTGTGTTTGTTTCAGTCTCGCCTGGCAAGCCTGTTAGCATACCCAACCAAGTCCTTCGACTTGCCAAAAATAGGATTTTCGGATTATTCCAATCCAATTATGGATCCCTGGAGTTCGGATATTCCGCATTTGGTCTTACCAGGAGTGTGGCTGTAACATACGTGTATGTATGTGTGTGTTTGATCGCAATCAGAGTTAGTGGCTTGAGGCTTCAGGCTTGGGTAAGATTGAAAATTAGTACAGCGTCTAACTTGCATTTATTTGCAATTTGCGGTTTGGGCATTTGGAGCAATTCTGTTTCTTTTTTATTTCTTAGTTATTTGTGTATCTTTTCTAAATCTTGTGTTTTATATTTTGCTTAATTGTGGATATAGTAGTTTTGTTATAGCCTTCTTGTTTTTTTCTTTTTTTATTTTTTTTTTTCCATATGTTTTTCTTTTTATTTCTTTTCTAATTATGTTTTTAAATTTTCTTATTTATTATTTTTTGTTCCCAAAAGGATTATATTGTTTTGCTCTTAAAAAAACAATGGTAGATATTATGATTATATGTTATTTTAATGAAAACCGAGAATTAGACATAAAATGATATTTACATTATATTTTTTAAATTGATTAATTGATTTGGATTAAATAAATAATATTATTTTTAGAAAATATAGATATATTTAAAATGATTTATATGTTAATCATATTATATATTATATCAATAAATAAATTTAATTATGAACTATATATTTATTATTTTAATATAGAATATTTTAAAAGATACAATTTACACTATATATACTTATAGATTTGATTAAATATTATTTCTTTAATTAATATATATAATCTAAAATGAAATTAATATAATTATTAAAAAAAATAAAAAATTTCAAAATATATATTTATTCAATATATATATATGATTTATATATATATACACTATAATTTATATGTATACTATAATTTATATATATAATAAATATAAAATATTTTAATTAGATTATATTAGATTTCGAATTATTTTAATATTTAATTTTAATTTAATTATATATTATAATTATTTTAAATAATTATTTATAAATATAATTCGATTTTTTTTAATATTCATTTTTTTTTAAAAAAATAAATATAAATCTATAAATATATATTATATTAATTTTAAATATAATATTTTCCTTTTCAATTTATATTATTAAGTTTATTTAAAATATAATTATTACCATACTTATTAATAAAACAAAATCATATATTAATTTTTATAATTTAAATAATAAAATTCAAATCCACTCTATTTACAATATTTTTTACTTCTTCTAATTTAATAATTAAATCCCAAATCTATTAAATTACCAATATTTACATTTTTATTTAAAATATCAATCTAAAAATATAATCCCCCAAACAATTTCCATCACACACCAAAAGAAAACACACGAGATTGCGTCGAGCCCTTCGTCGGTGTACCTACAAAAGAGCGCGCAAAACGTAGTAACGAAAAACCAATTATTCTATATATTTTTTTTTTCTATTTTATTTTAATAATAAATTCCAAATCTTTTCTAATATAAATTTGGTTTTTTTAAGAAAGCCTTTTTTAATATTCTTTTCTATTTTCAATAGAAACAAGTATTAAATAAAATGTTCGTAATATTAATTAACATATTTCATATTATCCGTTTCAAAATCTGGGTCAATATATTCATAACATTTTTTTTTTACAAATAACCATAAATTATTTTCGCTATCAAAAATATATCCAACTCCACAACTAAATACATCCCAAAAAAATCACTCGAAACCTTAACCATAACCAAAACCCACCTCCAACACCATTTAAAAAAAACAACCTTTTACAAAATAACCATAACCTACAAATCCAACAAATTCAAAAAAAACATATTTAAGACCACCATAACCATAACAAAAAAAACCAGAAAACACGTCTATATATATAAATACACAATTTAATACATATATATATATATATCATTATATCAAAAAATATATATTTAAAAATCATTATTTTAATATATTAAAATAATCTAGCATATATTTTACCAATTTTTATTTACAATTTTCGTTTTAATAAACACACATAAAATAAATTAAAACCCATAATTACATATATATATATATAATCACCTATTTTTATATTTTCAAATATTAATAATTATCTTTTAACCCATTAAATTATATTTTAATAAATCAAATTATATCCATTTCTTAAAATTTAATTCATTTTTAACAATTAATTATAACAAATTATAGAATCAATATTAATTAATCACCAAAACATAAATAATATAAAATACATAATTATTCAAACATCATTTTATCAATTCATATACACATAATTATGTTTTTCAATTATTAATGAATCAAACCAAATTCAAATCTCAAAAAATATTTATATTTTGCAAATTACAATATTTAATAAAATCATATTTATTTATTTTTATAATCAAATAATAGCTTTGTAAATATATCGAAATACGAGGTTGTTCAGGGCGTGATTGGTTGGGTTGGCTTACGGGGCTGTTTGCAGGGCTCTTTGGTTTGGTGTAGGTTTGGTCTGTCCAGGGTTGTGTGGGTGCAGGGGTTTGGGGTGTACGTGCTTGATATTTGCACATATTGGAAAAAGGCATGGTGTGCTTGGAATCCTTTCTCTGCTCTCAGGTTGTCGTCAAGAAACAATTGGCTTCAGCGACAAATACCATCCATTCAATGATGTCGTGCTCGCGGAGAGCCAGCCTGTCTTCCAGCTGACGATTGCGAACTCGCCATACCTTCCAGCAGTATCAAACTCAGTACTGCATTGACCTTCCTGCAGCCACTTGCTGACATGCTCTTCCCAACGACTCATTCTGGGCCAGCCGCTGCAACGTCCAGGCCATGCCACCACCAGCATCGCCCGCGCAAAACTCTTCATGCGAGCCCTTGGCAGTTTGCATGTCAAACGCGGACTCCGCAGTAAAGTCAGGCAAGCCCTCCTTCAGCAAGTCTACTTGAACATCATAACATCAGTGCCTTGTTGTGCAGCCGCCTGCGTCACTTTTCTGCCGGGCTGCTCGTACATCGAGGGCAAACCGAGCTTCTTGGCATGGGTCGTTCTCCCCCGTGCTGCCGACCAGATCAATCACCTGCGCAAAACTCAGCTTGAGGCATCACTCTGTAGCCTCTTGCGGGTAGAGACGCTTTGTCTGGCTCAACGGATCCTGCCTCGAGGGTCAAAATGATTGGCCCAAAGATCGCCAGGTGGGCCAACCGCTGACTCGCATAGCTTTCTACCTCAGCACCGTCAACAAGCGCCACTTGTATGTGAAGGCCCCCAAACCGCCGAGTGCGGCGCTTCCACATCTAAAATCAGACCAACAAAGCATCCAGGTCTGTGCAGGCCAAGTGGCACGCAGGTCCCGCGCCACGTCCTTGGGTCGCTTGTATCTCGAATCAACTTGCCGCAAGGAGCCAAATATGCAGATAATGGGCACTGTAGATTTGCACCACGCCATCCAACTGGCCATGAGCAGCGCAAACAAGAACACAATCGCGAGGAAAGACTGGAATAGACACGAAAGCTGACACCTGCCTCATCCAGGACACCATGTGTGGCAGGTGGGCTCAGCTGGATGCTTGCCTGATTCAAAATGCCCATCAGCTCCTGACGCGCCGAGCTCCAAAACTTGGCTCCTCTCCGTACCTTTCCGACCCAAAACCGGTCCGTTGCGCTTGTGGTTGGCGTGGGCACAGCTTGCACAAACAGCACGTCGCTGACGGGTCCTGCAAGCGGTGGTAGCATGTGCCATGGGTAAATGCATGTCTCGATATGTGCCGGTCGGTTCGTGCCAAGGCTCTGCATGAAGGTGGATTGGATTGGAATGGATTGATGTATGGGTGTACATATGCATGCATGCATGGCTGGATGCGGACGGACGGATGTGCAAATGGCATTTACTGACGCGCAAAAAGGGAGCAAGCGAGGGAGGACGGGAGGGAGGGATGGACATGGGACCAGTTGCTTGAATGTTGGCAGTCCTTCTCCAAAAGCATTCACAGCTGCGACCTGTCCAGGCGTGACCAGTTGCAAGCAAAGTCACTGCATACTTTTGGAAACTCTGGGGTCCATGTATCCCCCTTAAACATCACCCCACTTGAAGGAAACTCACTTCAAATGGCCCTAAAAGTGATCTTTGAAACACCTGAAAAGGCAGAGAGCCCTGAAACGAGCCTGGTAACCATAGGCTCTTCCGGCATCAAGACCAGTGTCATGGAAACTCGGCACAACGCTGGTGCCAATGAGCTGGAACAGAGCTTGACGGAGGCCCTGGTCCCGGTAAACGTTGTAGAAGGCCTAGTTGCGCAGCAAAGAGCTAAAAAGTTCTGGCGTTTACGATTTGCCCACAAAGCCACCTAAGTCCACATCTGACAAAGGCACCGTTTCTGCACCAGCAACGTCAACTGGCGCGGTCCAAGCCAAAGACAAAGAGGCCGTGCCTCTGCTTCCAGGGACCTGCGACGTCAGAAACTAGGTTCCAATCCAACGGGGCATAGGATCCTTGAAATCAATTCCCGAGGGCTTCACGGGACCATGGCCCTTGTGAAAAACACAGGTAACCTGCAGGTTCGCCGCCCAATTTCACATCCCCAGTCGGAAGCGCCAGGACAAGGCGTTCGGATCTGCACGTGTTTCTGTGATTGTCAATAGACGTCCATTGTTGGACACATCTCCAGCACGATCACAACTTGTTGTTAAAAATACTTTGGAAGGTGTGCTTGTCTCGTGCTGTTGTAGGAATGTGCAAATACGGGCTTGCATCCCAGGCCTTGCTGGCTTCATTTTCCGGCAATTCTGCTGGTATTGAGAAGTCTTGAGGCGAGGATAATTTGTCTTGAGTGCTCTGTGGCATTCTCTTTCAAACGTGGCAGATGGCATGTGCATGTGCAGTGCACACACTTTAGGCGGCGGTTCAACGCTAACCTTCGCCCAGGTTGGTGAGGGATCCAAAAACAACTTTGTAGGCATCAAAAAACAACATATTCCTGAAGATCAAAAAGGCTTCTTAGGGGTCAAGCAATTTTCTCTTAGATTCCCTACTAAATTCCAGACTCAGAGGATCAGCGCTTTCACAGTGTCAGGTACGGATTTCGCGGCAGGCGCAGCACTTTCGCAAGGTACGGTGCAGATTTCGCGGCAGGCGCAGCACTTTCGGAAGGTACGGTGCAGAGTTTGTGGCAGGCGCAAAACTTTCGCAAGGTCAGGTACAGATTTCGCGGCAGGCGCAGGCCCGCAAGGTCAGGTACAGATTTCGCAGCAAGCACAGCACTTTCGCAAGGTACGGTGCAGATTTCGTGGCAGGCACAGCACTTTCGCAAGGTCAGGTACAGATTTCGCGGCAGGCGCAGCACTTTCGCAAGGTCAAGCACAGATTTCGCGGCAGGCGCAATACTTTCGCAAGGTCAGGTACAGAGTTCGTGGCAGGCGCAGCACTTTCGCAAGGCGCGGTGCAGATTTCGCGGCAGGCGCAGCACTTTTGCAATTTCGCGGCTGGCGCAGCACTTTCGCAAGGTGCGGTGCAGATTTCGCGGCAGGCGCAGCACTTTCGCCAGGTACGGTGCAGAGTTTGTGGCAGGCGCAGCACTTTTGCAAGCGAGGAAGAGAAAGATACAAAGACATAAGCATGCAGAAAAAGAGAGAAAAAGGAGGGAGAGAGAGAGAGAGAGAAAGAGAGACACCCCCAATGATGATCGAAGAAGTGATGAGCCAACAAAGTGTGTATCCGCCGATTCCCGAATGGAACTCCTTCCTTGCTTCCCTCCTCCCTTCCTTGCTTGATTCCTTTCTTCCTTCCTTCCTTCCTTCCTTCCTTCCTTCCTTCCTTCCTTCCTTCCTTCCTTCCCTCCTTCGTTCCTTCCTTCCTTCCTTCCTTCCTTCCTTCCCTCCTTCGTTCCTTCTTTCCTTCCTTCCTTCTCCCCAAAGGAATGAGACGAAGTCTTCCTTTGATCCCTAATAGTTTTTTTTGATGTCCTGTAAGCTTTTTTGATCCCTAATAGGATTTTTTGATGCCCATCCCCAGGTACGCAGCAACGTTTATGGCAAG
Source organism: Effrenium voratum (assembly GCA_963377175.1). Lineage (NCBI taxonomy): Eukaryota > Dinophyceae > Suessiales > Symbiodiniaceae > Effrenium > Effrenium voratum. The sequence continues at coordinate 230,941 of CAUJNA010000350.1, read as the reverse complement.
CTCCAAAAGGGCCGGGATTCGATTTTATTCAATGGGCTCTAGCTTCATTTCTTGTTGGGTTCAGCACAATTTTCTCTTGCGTCTCCTGCCTCATGTAGGTTAGATGTGCTGCCTGGTGTAAGGAAACAACCAGTATCCAGCGGGTCGCTGAGTGCCGACCTCGGCGAGAAGAGCATTTGCCCTTGGTCAAAGCGCACAGCGCGCTCGGCGACGTATTATGCTGTTATTTTGGCAAAGGCGCCAGCCGCCATAATTCCTGCCGGACAAGGTGATCTGAAAACTGGTGCCTGCGCCGACATGCAAACGTGCCAGCCAATGATTCATGATTCATGTACCACACCTGGAGTGCAGGCAAGGTCCACCATTCGCACCCACTGGGGTGGGGAGCCAGCACGGGACTGTTCCAGACTACTTCGAATGCCGAAGTCGTCATAGACCTGCGATGGACATCTCGAGATCAGTTAGGTGGGGATTCATGTCCGTCAACCACTTTTGAAGCGGTTCCCTGTTAAAATTCATAGCCATCTACTTTCACTTGTGTACAATTTCATGCACATTATTGTCTATATTGTGGCGAGCTCACCGGTCTGCGAGCCCATGATCAAGGTCCTATCCCGGGTGGGGGTGGGGGATCTAATTCTTTCAGGTTTTGGAATCATTGCTATGCAACAAAATACAGAATTTGAGTATACAATTTAACCATTCCTTGGTTCTTAGGACAATCACCTTGTTTTGGAAACCTAGGGATTGCCAGAAAAACAACAACAAGTTGCACCGCGCTCCACTTTTTGGAGCTGGATATGAAAAGTCTCAGCATCCACGTGGAAAACATGGGACATGCGGACTCATTTAAGAAAGCCAAAACTGGTCTTGGAAAAACGATCCAATGGAAACATGTTGGCCGAGCGCCGACTGCCTATGTAAGATGCTTGCGCCTCCGTCCCGTTCAAGAACACGCGGTATCGATCCACAGGCCCGCCAGCGTCGGTCTCCTTCTGGAGCCAGGTCACACGGATGTGGCCGAGGCTTGTGACGGTCTTGTTGCTGGAAGCGTCAGTTGTGACCCTGAGAAGCAGGGCCTATGTGCACCACTGGAATTTACCAACATTTGAAACAAAGCAAGCGACCAACAACTCCAAGCACAAACGCGCAAACAAGTTTCTGTTTTGCTCGGACGCGGCTGTTGTTGCAAAACAATCGGACAGTTGTTTGTTGTTGAACAAAGACAGATGAGGGCATGAATGTTTGGAGGGTGGGACAATTGCAGAACAACCGCTGGGAAATTGTTGTTGCGGGGTTGCCGCGGGAAAAATACACTGGCAACCAGAACATGGGAGGGGTTTGGATTGAATGTGGCGGGTTGGTTTTCCGTGAAACAGGGCACACCTCTTTGCTTTGTCTCATCTGTCAAAACTCGACCCAACTCTGGCCTCCCCAAAACCGGCTGAAGACAGAGCTTTGGTTTTGGTTCCCTGTGGCAGGCTTTTTTTGACGTATCCCAATGACCCTCAAAAGGCCGATCAAACCCTCTCCCACGCCCCGCTCTCGCTTGGGTGCGTTGTGGCATTCGACGCAGGCAGTTCTGGGATGACGTGGACCAGGAGCTTTTCGAGCGAACCATCATCAAGACCTCCAAGAGCCCCAATTTGGGTCAGTCTTTTTAGAGTTGGTTTAATGAAGCACGAAAGGGAAGCAAAGCCCCAACTTTGTTTTGGAAATTCTTTTGTAGGGTTGGTTCAAGGGGCCAAGGAAAGCGGGACCCTTGTTGGGGGCTCCGCCGCGCCATTGCAGTGTGCGTCAGGCTGGAGTCGCAAATGCGATTCGTGGGGTCAGTCACATGGTGCCGATGCCTCTTTGTCCACATGTGAGGAAGCCAAGACTCGCCAGGTTATTGGGTTTGGAAATAGAAGTTTGGAAGGTAGTGCGCGCAGAAAAGATGAAGAAAACATGAATTTCTGCGAGAAAGCATGCGTGGGTGTGGCCCTCTGCGGGCTTTGGGCTGAAAGCTCGATTTCGACACTTGATGGCCGACGGGTTCGGGACGGTCTCGAAGCGGGCTCGGGCCCGGGCCCATTGGCCCGAACACGCGCAGCACTTCGGCAAGCTCAGAGCTACAAATTGCGTGGCAGGCGCAGTCATTTGTTGGATCGGCGGTCAGATTGTGTTGCGGACGCGAGACTTTAGCCTGAGGTGTACATTCTTGGCTGGCGCGACGTTCTGGACCAACAAAATCGCATTATTTTTCAGGCACTTTTGCGGACTCAGGCGCGAATTGCGTGGCAGGCGCGGCATTTTCGCAATGCTGGCACGGAAGCGTCGCAAATCCCATTGGGGTCAGGTGCAGATTTTGAGGCAGGCGCAGCACTTTCGCAAGGCCAGGTACGCATTTCCTAAGATAAGACAAATAGCAAAATGATAGCTGGATAGCTAGATAAGCAGACTCCTAGTAGGTTAAATAGAGTCATATTAGATGAGTAGATGGGAAAGTAGATAGATAGGAAGATAAAAAATAGAAAGATCGATAGGCAGATAGATAGATAGATAGATAGATAAGTAGATAGACAGATAGAGATATAGATAGATAGATAAATAGATTAGGGAGAAACGCGTGAGAACAGAAAGCAAGATTTGAAGAAATATGAGATAGAAAGACAAATAGATGGCAGATAGGTAGAATATAAAGGGAACGATGAACTGAAATAGACTTGATTAAGTAGACAGATCGATGAAAGTGAGATTAAAAAGGCTAGATAGCTAGCTCAATAGACAGGCAAGTAGATAGACAAATAAGCAAATGGATGGAAAAATGCAAATTTGGATGGGTCAAGAAACGTACCGATTTTGGAAGTGGAATAGACAGACAAAAAATGTGGATGAACGAATGGATGGGCAAACGCGTAGATAAATAGATAGATAGATAGATAGATAAGGTAGAATATAGTGGGTGGGTGGATAAGAAAAAATGGGTAGGTAGGTGGCTAGGTAGATAGGTAGGTGGTTAGTGATCGAGAGATGGAAAAGAGAAAGATACAGCTACAGATAGTGTGAGACAAAGAGAACGTGAAAAAGAAGAGAAAGCAAAACAAGAAACACAACAAAGCAAGAGAACAGGAAGGAGAAGAGCAATAGGAAGCGCAAGAGAAGGAAACACAGAAAGAGAAAGAGGCAAGGAAAGAGAGGAACAAGGTGAAAAAGCATTACACCTATAGTCTTTACAAAACTTTCGAGACGCTACCGAATGTAGCAATCATAATCAAAAATATACCAGCGTAGACCCCAAACAGATTGTAAGACCACAATGATGCAGGTCAAGCCAACAACAAATGTGTCTGCTTGATGGACTGCCCAAGTTGCTTTCCTCTTGGAACACTCTTGCGCGGCGACAGTGAACACGCTTGTGCGCCAACAGAGAACACTTTGCGCGCCGACGCTGGCTACGATGATGCGCCAACAGGGAACACTCTTGTGCGCTGACGGTGGGCACGCTGATGCGCCAACAAGGAACACTCTTGTGCGCCGGCAGTGGACACGCTTTTGCGCTTCAAAAGCCACAGTTAATAAAGCTTTTGCTGGGCTGATCGCATGAAGAAGACATGGCATCCGTCTCACATCTCCGGCATGAAAAAAAACACGAAACAGCTTGAGCGCCGACAGTGGACACTTGTGTGCGCCAACAGTGAGCACTTTTATGCGCCGACAGTGAACGTGCTTGTGCGCCAAGAATGAACACTTGTGTGCGCCGACGCTGGGCTTGATGACGCGCCGACGAGGAACACTCTTTGGCGGCGACAGTGAGCACGCTTGCGTGCCAACAGGGAACACGTGTGTGCACCAACACTGGGTACGGTGGTGCGCCAACGAGGAACACTCTTGTGCGGCGACAGTGAGCACGCTTGTTCGCCCACAAAGAACACTTTTATGCGCCGACAATGGAACCGCTTATGCGCGAACAAAGAACACTCTTACGCGCCGACGGCGGAGTTTTGGTGTTTGTTGTAGCAAGTTGACAATCACTTTGGAGACTGATGCCATGACTGTGGTGCAAACCAACAGACTGGCTGAAAGCCATGGCCATGTGACCATATGTTCTTCCAGAGCCAGTGGGACCTCATGGAGGAGATTTTGGGAAGGAAGGTGGGATTAAGCGCTTTGGCTGACATATGGCCATGTGGCTGGAACATGCCATGCATTCATCTCATTGCTGAGCAAAGTTTTATTTGAAATCCTGGACTTTCCAATCTTGGATGTAAACTGCTATTGAGTTCTTAGAAAAACCTCTCCCGAATTTTGGTGTGCAAAAAGCAATATTGGTTTTGAGGAAAACCAATCTTGGAACATTGAAATTTTGCTGATTTCATGGCGCGCTCGAATTGCAGAGCTTTTCATGGCACGCTGGGATTTTTCAATCTTGGATGGTTTTGGCACTGGGAGACGACTCAAGGCACGTGCCGGGAGACAAGCAAACGCACGCACTGGCATGCGGCCCCAGCGATCTGGCAGCGAGACAACTAAAGGCACGTGCTGGGAGTGGCGAGCATGCCGCCCGAGCAACCTGGCAGCACTGGGAGACAACTTAAGGCGCATGCTGGGAGACAAGTAAATGTGTGCACTGGCGAGCATGCGGCCCGGCGATCTGGCAGCATGCGGCCCGTTCTATTTTGGAAGAGTAAGAACCCCAAGAGTAAACTGTTTGGGGAAAAACATATCCCCAGAATACCCTTTATATGTACATATGTATATATATATATATATATATATATGTATTTTCTGTACTTACAATAGTCACTTCTACATTTCCGGGTCACGGGCAGGTGGTTGAGCCTGACTGAAGTTGATATTGGTCCTGTTGAATCATGAGCGTGGTCTAAGGGAAGGTTGCTGTCTTGGGAAAATGACCACGCTCGCTTAAGCCAAGTCTCCGTTGGTATCCTCAATGTACACGACTGCGACGTACATACCATCGGAAATGAGGTCACCTCATGTGCACTCGTCTTTTCAATTCTCACGACACCTGCAGCAGCTCCTCTGAACCCCGCTTGGATTGGCGAGTTGCAACCATCCCGTGCATTAGGCGCTGACTCTGCCAGAAGAACCTCCTTGGGCCAAACATCCTTCTCTGGGCCACATGACAAGGCGTGACGATAACCAACTGCTGACGAAGCCAGCAAGAGCTTATAAGCTTGCGATGCTTGCGGTGTGTTCTTGCAGCTTGTCATTATTACAGCAAAGCAATCTTTGCAGGAACACAGGTCGGATGAAGCCTGAACGGCGATAAAGGCATGGCTGCAAAAGCATCCGGGAGCATCCTTCAGTCTGTAGACCAGTTGGACATGCTCCAGTGCCTCTTCTTGCAGATCTACTGTAGATGCTGGCAGAGAAATCTTGCTCCAGAGGCTGAGGTTCTGGGTGCTGAACTGAGGCCTTCCAGCTTACCTGTGTCATCTCTTGCATGAGCTATGCAAGTGTATCCTATATCGCCTTCAACTACTTCACCCACAAGATCATGCACGTTGCAAGTAGGGCCTCCGGTAAAAACGTCGCCCCCAAATGCAAAAGCACACGCGCACACACACACACATTTCCGAAGTGTGCTATATCTGTGGCAGTCTGATGGCTCCAGTGGAAACGTTGGACCTATCCCTGTCAGTCCATATCAGTCCTGAATGGAGGTGCTGATGCTGATGGCCTCCTTGCGACAGCTAGTGCCACCCACCTCAGCGAAGAGCAACGCATTACGCTGAGCCACAAAGTCTTGCCACTTGCTCACTGGGGAACTTGAGATTGGGCCCCAGTGCCAAAAATCAATGGTACACTAGTACAGTTATGACTTGCGCTGGAATTAAGTCTGTTACTCTCATGAGATCTCCCAACAGGGTAACATGTCAAGGTCAATTGATTCCCTTCGCCCGTAGGCTGTCAGGATGTGCAGTGGTCTGCAAATGGACCAGCCGGTTTCCCTCTGGCTTCCCCTGAGAGCAACCCTGGTGTGACACATCGGGCTAAGCTTCCCTTAGAAGGAAGTACAGGGTTCCCTATATTTCCAACCGAAGCGCATCACCCCAACAGGAAAACTTCTTCAAACTGGCCCAACAGTTGATGATAAAAATCAAACGGGGGCAAATAGGCAAGGCTGGCACAATGGGGCTGGATCAAGCTGAAATCCTTTGCTTTTTCCTGTATCATAGGCGCCTTGTCATCGTTGTTGCACGGTTCCGGGGTAGTACCGACCCATGCTCATTGTCGAGCCAAGTGACTGCATTCTGGAAGGTCTTCACATTGGCGATGCTCACGTTGTACGCAAGCCACGCATCCACTAGCATCACCTGATGCGAGCGACCTCGCAAGGTCTGGACAACTTTTGAGCAGACCCACTTCAAAGCATTGCAGGGCTCGCGACTTCGCAACACAAATACAACCATAAACCGCAGAACAAATGCAATTCGTCCCTTTCAGGCGTTTGCGGGTTCTTGACACCCGCAGTGTTGTATGACCCCTCGATACCCATTTGCTTTGACAAGCGTTTGTGGATTGCTCACTCACCATCACATTGCAAACATATCCAACTTCCAGCCAACCCACAAAGATCAACAACAAAACCTCCAAACAGGCACACCCACTTGGATGTTGACCCATGATAAAACAACAACGGTGAATACCAGAAGCTTGCTTTGTTCCTTCCGCCCAAAAACTGGCACACAAATGAAGGTGTTTCTCAGGGGTAGCTACCCTCTGACATGGTTCAGTTTGGAGACGGGTGGGTTTTTTGGTTGACATGTACCCCTCGAGGCGCCCATGCCAGGCCGAACTCCTGGGTGGCCGAGAAGGAAAGCTGCACTTCCGTGGTGGTGGGCGTCGCCAGCAGCAGCGGCATCTGTGCAAAGCTATTGGAGGCCTTAGGGCTCGGTGGAGGGGTCTCAATAGGGCACGGGTCCCGAAAATGGGCGGTTTCCAATACGTTGGCTTCCCTTTAATCCAATGAAAAGGGAAAACATATCCCCACATGTCCAAAGGACACGCGACAATTAGAGGACATCTGGTGAGTTCCACCATGCTCTCAAGTAAATCATGGACGATATACTGGTAATTTTGACAAAACTTGTATGGAGGCACAACAAACATTGTGTGTAACCCCCGCACTGGGGCGCCGGCCGTGGGAACGAAGATCTCCACAGCTGGGCTCAAGGTGCCGTTCAGCCCCCCCTCGGGGCCAGTGACGTAGGCGAAGACGAAGTAGTACCGACCTAGTATGTACCTGTAGCCTCTGGAGAACATAAATCCAATCATGGATTCCATTAAAAACCAACAGAGGAAAAATAACGCACATTCTTAAGCAAATGTAAGTGGGTTTAGCCCAAAAACCAGGTTAAGGGTCATCCACACATATTCAACCACTAATCCCTCTTGCGTTTCGGTGAAACCTGAACAGCAGCTACCATTTTGCGCTGTCTCTCCCTCTCTCTCTGTCTCTTTTCCGACATTTTCCTTCCTTTGGCCAAATGGCAATGTCTGATCATGGATCATCAGCCAGCTCTCCAGGCAGTTGGCTTCTTTAGACAAATTAGTGATTTTGTGTTGCGTGGTCTCTTCTTTGTAGGTTTCATTTTACCCATGTTAACCACTGTTGCAACGTATTCGGGTGGAACGCCGCAGTCAAATGACAGATTGGATTTTGGGAAAGGAACAGCAGAAAGAGACTTTGCCTCATCATCAGGGACCCAAACAAAGAACGATCCATTCCCCCAAAAGGATGCCTTCCGAGTCAGCCCAAATTGCCCCAGCATCCCCATCAAAACAAACACACACACACAAATTGTCAGGTATTGTTGGTTAATTTATCGATTTATTTATTTTGGAGGGGGCTCGCTTTTGGCCGGTTTAAAGGGGAAGCAAAAAGGAGACCAACCATTTTGAGGCCCAATTATGTTGAGACAAAACCACATGGCTGGCCTTGCAACTGATGCTTCGCTAAGGCTCGCGCGTCCTGTTAAGAGCAAGTTCTGGGAGCCACCTTTTTCAAACATTCGGTTGCCGTTAAGGACATGAGACCTGGTTGTGGTTTGGAGTTTAGCGAATGCCCTTGCGCCTACCAAAGAGACCATAAACAATGCAATACGCAATTAAGCATTTGACCGAACCTACTATGGTGATCACTCAGCAATGATTCGCATTGGAGATCTTTGCTTATTGACGCATGGATTCAAAAGCTTCGTTAGCTTCTGAGAAACCAGCTCCAGGATTTTTTTCCCCAAAGCTGGGTTGGGCCGATTTCCTGGAGGGCTTACTGGAGCTTGTTTCTCATCAGCTCAATAATGGAGCATTCGCAGTCCAGTGTGTTAAGCATCAGCGAGGCAAACACGCTCATCAGGGCACATCTATCTAAGCACTTGGCAGTTGGTATCTGCTCCAGTTTCCGAGGTAGCCAAACGGGCACATCTGGGACTCAAAATAGAGGGATAACAAATCCGCTTCGAAGTTGTCCATGTAGCTTCCTGTTACAACCAACCCCAAAGCGTTGCCTCAAAAGACAAACTCATCTCCCAAGAGCCCTTGCCGGCATGCCCAGCAGCCCGGCAACAATCCGCATTCTGACAGTTGCACAGTTGTGACCTGGCGGCTTGGTAAGCTGAGGCGCAAAAACATGAAGTCTGTGTTGTGTCGGGGTACCTTCGTTCGGGCTTGTACTGGTGGGAGAGGAAGGAGGATCCAAAAGGAAAACATATTTTTTTGGGTTCGGTATCTTGACACACATCCACATGTCTCACTCAGCCTAGCTTGGAATTGTCAAGCCTTGAAGCCTTTGCTGCGGAAAGTATTTGACTCCACTCCACACATGTGATGTGCGACAGGAAGTGCGCGGGACAAAGAATGAACCCCACAGGTCAATCCGGTAGCCATGACTGTTTGTTTCCCAGCATAGCTTGCATGCGGATTCTACTAGTCCATCACCTTAACTGCATCATCGTGCCATCCTTCCGTTTCTTCCCTTCAAAGGTCAACTCGACCAGTCCGTAGGGTCAAAACATGCAACCTCAGGAAAATAATTCGGCGGCCCATGGGGACATTTAGTTCCCCGTGTCCCTCCCAACTTGACCATATCTGGATTAAACATGACTAAACATCACATGTTTAGCGCTCTCTCCCTCCCTCCCTCCCTCCCTCCCTCCCTCCCCTCCCTCCCTCCCTCCCCCCTCCCTCCCTCCCTCCCTCCCTCCCCCCATCCCTCCCTCCCCTCCCTCCCTCCCTCCCCTCCCATCCCTCCCTCCCCTCCCTCCCTCCCTCCCCCCCTCCCTCCCTCCCCTCCCCTCCCTCCCTCCTCCCTCCCTCCCTCCCTCCCTCCCTCCCATCCCTCCCTCCCTCCCTCTCCCCTCCCTCCCCCCCCTCCCGGAGGCCCATCCCCCTCCCTCCCCCAAAATAGTAAAAGGAGAATTCAAAGAATTATTCTTTCTACTATTTTTTCCAACAGCAACACAACAAACAGAAAACAAAATCCAGAACAACAAGCAAACAAAATAAATAATCACAACCAGCAACAAAAATATTTAATCACAGCATGCAACATTAAATAATTCAAACAAGCATACCAACAAAACAGCAACACTCTAAATCATCAAAGAACCCAAACTCAAAAACACACATCAACAAAAAACAAAGCAACATACCAACAAAAAATATCATAAGAGTATCAAACAAAACAAAAACAAACAGCCAAAGCACGAAAAATTGAAGAAGCATGCCAAGTCTAAACAACGCACTTTGAAAGAGATAAGCAAATTATAATAATTCAATCTTTACAAACGATAAATATATTACAATTATAACATATAATATTTTACATGTGATAATTATAGTATGGTTTTAATCAAAGTCATTAGTATTTAAATATTCCTTTGTAATCTTTGGTATTTGTTTAAAGTTCTGTTTATTATTTTTAAATGGATATTTTCTATCAGCAAAATCATAAATGCAAAAACCTATGCTCCAGTTTCCTAAAACACTTTTAATATCATTTATCACATCACCATACATTAATTTACCTATTATATTGTTCTTCTGTTCATCCTGAATATAATCACATATTTTATCAATTATGATTTTCAATTCTTGGTTTCTTTGTTTTATGTAGTTTAAAAATGTTTCCTTGCAATCATTTTCAATTTTATTATTTGATAAATCATACTCATCAATAAATTTAAATATCATTTTATTATTAAATTCTTCAATTGGTCTTGTTGTTCCAGTTTTGCCACCATAACTAACTTCATATGATTGTTCGTAGTAATATTTAATATCATTATAAAATTTTAAAATATATGTTTCGTTATCTTGCAGTATATATTTTTTCACTTTTTCATATGTAGGAAATGTATTTAACTTTATAAAACAATATGTTCTTAATGATGAGTCATCATTTAGAAATGTATTTTCTTCAAATTTCAATTTGTATTTATCATAAATACATTGTCTCAATGTTGAATGTAAATTACTTTTATGTAAAACTTGCTTTGCATTTCTTAATAAAAAACATTTCTCGCATTCAACATAATTAAAATCACAAATGTTTTTAACAATTGGATTAGGTAAATTTAACTTAGTTAGTCCTAGTTTTTTCATTTATTAGTTTACATTTACAACTACTGATAATGTCATTAACTTTTATTTTATTCAAAAAGTCATTAATAATTTCTTCTTGCTCTTTTTTAGTAAATTCAACCATTTCTATTATAATATATTAAGTCAATATTTCTTTAAGTCGTTTTCAAAGAATTTATTTTATAATGGCCGTAAGCAAGTGAGTTTATACTATCTATCCAATATTTTTTGTTTTCATAACTACTAAGAGCAATTTTTTTAGTTGTTATACTAAAAATTCTGTGGTTTTTACTTCTAATACTATTAAATGACTTATGTATAACCTCATTAGTTTTTAAAACCGTCTCAAACTCTTCATATTTCATTTGACGTCTTACTGTGCCTTTTGCTATGCCCTTACATTTCTTATATTTTTTATCATCACCATAAACTGAGTAAGCATAGCATTTAGGACGAAGAGCTATAAACCCTGTTATTATTTTACTTTTTAATTCATCCTTAAATTTACCTAATACTTTCTTGTTATTATCATCATAACATTTATGTTCCTTAGGATAATCTGAAAAATCTAATTCTTTTTTAATTGTATTAAGGTCTTCATAAATGTCATTGGTTTTAGTATGAAATACAAAACTATCAGTATCAGTATATACCATTTTAATATTATCTCCATATTTAGGCTTCATAACGTCATAATAAAATTTATACATGTGTTGCTTACTCAAATCTAAAATACTCATCCCAATAAATATAGGTTTGTCTAGTTTCAACTTTGTTTTTTGCTTTTCAACTCCAACCAAATTTTCATTAATGATATGACTATGTTTGAAGTTAGGATTACTTACACACTTCATATATCTAGTTTCATCACTCACAACTTCAAAGTCTAAATGTTTTCGCTTATCCTCCATTGTTTTTCCAAATATGGCATTGTTCATCAATTTGTAAACATCTTTCTCAAAATCATTTCTAGCATTCTTCCTCTTCTCAGTGTTAAACTCAATGTAAGGTTTTAAAACTTCTTTTTGTTCAAATTTAATTGCTCTATGAATTTTCTTAAGTTTTAACCCTTGCTTCAAATAAAATTGTAAGGTTCTTATATGGATTACATATTTTTCTTTATCATTTAAGTTCAATATTAATTTATTTGTTTTCTCATCCGTAGGTTTTTTATGATTTAAAAATTCATAAATTTCAATTTGTTTATCTGACAGCATGTCGGCTTTAACATTCATAACCTCAGGTGCCATTGGATAGTCATTGTGTAAATCGTGTAATTCTTTAGGATATTCTAAATCCACTTCTAGAATATATCCAATATTATTATTTTTGTAATTAATAATGTCTTCTTCTTTTAATGTATCATCCCATTTTAGATTTTTATATGGCAGTTTTTGTATCATGCTTAACCCGTACAAATTATTAGCATCAAAATAGTTAATATAACTACTTTCTTTATTTTTATCATATTCTTCTCCCATGTATTTATTATTTGCTTCAACTTTTTTAGTAGAAACCATACACATCCCGCCTCTAAGTCCCGCTTCTATCATTTCATACATTTCTTGGTCATATATTAAATCAATCTCTACACCAGTCATTTTAAGCATAGCATCAAAAGCAAAGTTAGGCAATGTATAATAATAAGCAGGGTCCAATCCATAATATTTCATACATACATCTCTAAAATTTTCGAAAATGTCAGTCAATAATAATACATCAGTTTTCAAATATAAATCATGGTATTCACCCATATTCTTAATGTCGAAATGCTTCCATATAATTTTTGCCCTTTCATAGTCGTTCACACTTATACCTTCTTCACTCAACTGACTATAAAAATCATCCTTACTCGGTAATTGCTCATCATCAAATTTATCAAATGAATTCATGTAGTCATAAGGATAAACACCTTTATCAGTTAATAAATCTAGACATTTCTCACTCTTAATCAAATCATTTTTACTACTGAACCTAAAATTATCTTTCCAGTCTTCACGCAATAACCATTTACTTTTATCTTCTTCATCTGTATTATCATACTTACTCATTGAAACTAACTTATCTAATGAAGCAGTTAAAAACCCAAAAGTGTCTTTAACACTCAAACTTTCAAAACTGATATTAATAAATTTTTCACTGTTCTGAGCGATGACACCTATTTTATTGTTGTTACTTAATTTATCCGCATTTTGAATAATTAAATGGCCATCATAATTTTTCATGTTATGGAAGAATACAGGAATTTTAAAATATCTATTACAAAAATTAAGATTGCAAACATTATGAGCACAACCTCTATACTTACCTGTAAAATGACAATGGTCTCTAACTTTTCTATATTTCTCTGCTTCCTTGGCATTCTTATAGTTCATTCTAAACTTATCCCCACAAATAAAGCAGTTTTTAGCATTTTTAAAATCTTCTTTGTCTTCGTCAGTCATGTCTATTTTTTCGTTTTCTCCCATCTTCTCCTTTACTTCTGCCCTAATCTCATTAAGTTTTTGACAAAACACATCAACAGCATCTTTACCACGATACATAAATTCATAATTTGTATTATCAACAGCATTAACCATATTAAGCATAAAACCACATGGCTTATGCTCTTGATAAGAAAAAGTGTTTTTATCTTCATCTTCATCAGGTTTTTTCAGTTCCTCTGTCAAACATTCAAAATCAGCATATACAACAAAAGGACACCTTAACTTTTTGAAGTGATGCTTAAAACTAACTTTCTCATAAGGCTTAGGCATTACTATTTGTTGACCATCAACTTCCATGCATCCACTATCATAATGTTTATTTAATAATTCTTCATTTCTAAATCCATGATTACAATATTTACAAAAATAGGACTTACCATTATGATTACTTTTTTGATTATTAATAAGTCTGCTCAAACTTTTTATATACACATAATGACTGCAATCCTCATCATCAACTCTTAATAAATCAAAATGAAAAGAAGCATCTGTATTTTTCAATTTTCTACTAATAACAATTTGTTCATTATCATCAATTTCATAAACATTAATGGATATTGATTTATTATTTTCTTCAAATATATCTATATCATTATTATTAGCAGGAAAACTCACACCATCAAAAATCAAATCACTTTCTATCTTCTTGTAATGAAACATCTTTTCAGGGTGTGCTTTATCACAAATTTTACAATATCCACACTCAATAGAATATTTAAAACACTTGTCATCTTGATTTTTAATATTGATACATGCCTTTTTCTTTTTAATCCATTCTGGAAGTTCAATATATTTGCCAGCTCTAGTCGGATTATATTTATTATACATGATATGAATATTATTAATATTGCTAATTATTAATCCTGACTGATACAAAGCCATATCTAAAATTCTTGTTTCAACATCAGGTCTCATTCTTTTCAAAGCATTCCTTAAATCCTCTTCATTTACAATAGTGTACGACCTTGTCCTAACTGTTACGTTTCTCTCCTCATCAAATAAGTTCATAACTTTCATATTTATTGTAGCATTAAGTTTCATTCCTCTATTCTCTTTCAAGTATTCATTAAGTTTGTCAAATTGATAATTAAAATAAGTCAATCCGTTCAACTCTTTTAAATGAATGTTTGAAATTGTGTAGGCGTTAGCATATGCTCTAAAGGCGCTTCTTTCTTCTGTTATTACTGCTTTTTTCTTAATAGCATGTTTTAAAACCGTTCTTGCTCCTACTCTTTCTCTGATTTGATTTGCTTTGTAGTCATTAGTTTTCTTTACTGCTTCAAGTCTCTTACTCAATCTATTGCTTATTGGTTTTTCTGGATTATATCTATACTGGTTGTTTCCTATAATTATGGTTTTAAGTTTTTTACCTTTATTATTTACTTTGTATTCTCCTAAATTTTCTTTAAGAAGATACTTAACTATTTTAGTGTTTTCATCTGGCGGTAAATCTCTATTCATATTATTATCTATATAATTTAATTATGGTTTTTCTCTTTAAGTCTTTTTAAAGTCATAAAATTCTAAGAACTAAATAACTAATTATTAGTCTAAATTTTCAATTAATAATTCATTAAATTTTCAATTTTCAATTAGTAATAATTCATGAAGATTAAATCATAGATTTAATCTAATTTATTATTTTAATTTTCAATTAATAATAATTCATGAAGATTAAATCATAGATTTAATCTAATTTATTATTTTAATTTTCAATTAATAATAATTCTAAATTATTATCTAATTTAATTTTCAATTATTAGTAATAATTCATGACGCAAATAATGTCTCTTCAAACCTTCTAATACATAGTATGTTTGTAATGTTATATCTTTTTCTATCTTTTCTATTTTGTATTTCCTTTCTGTCCACTTTGGGTTGGTCTCTTTCCTCGATGTATAATTACCTTTTCCTTTTTGGTATATTTTCACTGTGTCTGAAACAGATAATTTAGGATATTTCCTCATATGCTTTTGCTTCAGTGTAAGGTTTGCTTTTACATTTGCTCTGTTGTCATCATCATGCGCTTCATTTGGTTTCATTCCAGTTGATGAGTGAATAGCGCTATTATATTTCTTTAATGTAGGTTTCAACATATCAGTCCATCTACCTTTAGTAAAGTGTATTCTGTCTCCTATTCCTTTTTTCATGGTTCTGATAAAGCGTTCAACAATATTAGCATGCGTTAGTGTTGTTTTATGTATTATACCTAAATCATCTAAATATTTCTTTACTTCTGCTTTAAATGCTCCATCATCATCAGAAAAGATTTCCACAGGCTCACCCATAACTTTAAATGCTTCTTTCAAACCTTTCAAAACGTTTGGACTGTCTCTTTGAAACATTGGATGCACAAAACCTAATTTACTGAAAGCATCTATTACAATCAATGCATAGCGTTCTTCATCTTCTTTCTTAAATATTTTCATATCCATAATATCTATTTGAAATTCTGCTCTGGCATATGGCACTAAGAAACTGTTATAATTCTGATACGGCTTTATTTGCTTGTTAGGTTGCTTCTTCAACCACTTTGCCACTTCTTCTAATGTTACACTTGCTCCTTTCTCTTTTGCTTGATTGTATAAGCTTTGTTTAGAACCATAACCTGTTTCTAAATCATAGTAGATATTGCTCATTATCTCCTCATTACTTAGTTTACTCATATATTGAAATTGGATTATATTAATTAAAATTAAATTAATATTATCCAATTAGACTTTACTTTTAATACTCTGGCACTTTCTACTTTTTTCATGTCTTGATTTGTTAGAACTGTTGGCCATTGATTTTCCACAAATATTACATGTATAAGGTTTATTAAGTTTTTCTTGAAAGTATTTTTTATGATAATCCTTTTGATATTGTTTCTCTTTATTTTCTTTTGTTTCTTCGCTATCAGTAGGACTTGGCAACACATCAGCATCTGAACTTTTATAATGTCTTTCAATGTCATCAGCAAAACTACTATTCATAAATAACATATTCATAAAGTCATTATAATCATCTTCATCATGTATTCCTCCTAACAATCTATCTCTTCCATCATCTGAGTGTCTGCTATAGAATGGCATTTATCTTATAGAATAAAGTCGCTATTTCTTTAAGGCATTTTTACAAATTCTGGTATTTTAATTTTGATTTTATTTTTTATTATTTTTTATTTTATTTTTTTATTTTATTTTTAAATTATTTATTATTACTATTTTATTGTTTTTCTTTATTCTTATCTTTATCCTTATCTACATCATTTTCACTTTCAGCATCAGTAGGAATAGGTATTTCTGTTGGTGGTGCTATTTCATAATTAGAATTTTCTTCTGATGATGATGATGAATTAACAGTATGTGTTGAAGAACTATTAACAGTGATAGGCGGAGAACTATTAACGCTAACAGGCGGGGAAGTGTTTAATTCAACTTCCTCACTAACATTTGTATTCAACCAATTCATTATAGCAGTTGCTATATCGTATGATGTTA
The DNA here is from genome assembly GCA_963377175.1 of Effrenium voratum. Taxonomy (NCBI): domain Eukaryota; class Dinophyceae; order Suessiales; family Symbiodiniaceae; genus Effrenium; species Effrenium voratum. The sequence continues at coordinate 214,383 of CAUJNA010000350.1, read as the reverse complement.
CTAATGAATTCATTGTTAAATTAACTAATAACTCTGAACCTTGAATTGTAGTTAATGTAGTGTGATATGTTAAATGTGCTACTATTTGTCCTATACTAAAACCTGACCTCATCATACATTCTATAATCCTCATCAAAATAATTAATTTCTTTCTATATTTATCAATATCATCATCCTTTTTATCATCATCATCATCGTCGTCATCATATAAATCAGGGTCATATGTAAATGCTTCTGCTTCTGCTTCAGCCTTGGTTATCAATTTGCTTTTGAAACTCTTTGAAGAACCGCCTAATAGTTTTGTCATATCATCAAAATTATAAGTTTGTGTCTCTTTATCATTTGGTAGGTCTGTTTGTGTTGCCTTGTTTTCTTTGTTAAGCGTTTGTGTTGCCTTGTCTCATCATAACTTGAGCGTTCATATATCTTTCTTTATTTTTATAATTCATTAAATCCATTTTATCAAAATCAAAATTATTCAATAACATATATTTTTTGTATTTCTTCAATATAACTGTTGTTTTCATTTTGCTTGTGATTGCTTGTTTAAGCATTTCATCATATGTAGGGCGTTTCCTTAACTCTTGCTTGTGGTTGTTAATCATTTTATATAATTATTGATAAATTATGTAAAATTATCTATTTTTCCTTTGTTGCCTTGCCTTTTCCCTTCATATCTTTCCAATCATTCATTCTTTTTCTTAACAATTCATCGTTTACTTCTGTTGTCCATTTTCCGCTGTTTATAAGTTTCTCCACCAGTCCAACTAAATAAGTTCTACCGGTTTCTTTTTTACCTTTACCTTTTTTCTTTGTGTTTGAATATTGTTGTTCCTGTTCTTCAGTAAGTCCTGCTCCTCTTAAATATAATTGAAATAATATGTCTTCTTCTTTTACTGTGCTTCCCTTCCAATGGTTTATATCAGTTGAATAGTCAATAGTTTCCTTATGTGTTCTTGTTTGTCTTGCTGGTAATGTGGATGAACTGCCAGCGGTGTCCATTTTTTGCTCTATTCTTTTTTCTGCTTCTTTTATTTCTACTAGTTCAGGACTGTTTTTATCTTCGTCATCTAATCGTTTCAATTCCAATCTTGCTCTTGCTATTTGTAAATTTGAAACTCTTTTTGGTTCAGGACTGTCTTTATCTTCATCAATAAATCGTTTCAATTGCAATCTTGCTCTTGCTTTTTGTAAATTTGAAACTCTTTTTGGTTGTAAATCTTCCAATGGCGGTAAATCATCACTTGACTTTGCGGTTGCTACTGACTGCCAGTCATCTTCATCTAATTGTTTTGCTCGTTGTGCTCGTTGGTGTAGGTCTGCTATTTGTTCACTACTAAGTCTTTTCGAAATTTGACTGATTTGTCGTTCGTGTTGTTCCTCTGCATCATCCATTGTGGCACTTAGTGTTTGTATTGAACCGTCTCTTAAATCATCCATTTCATCATCCTTCGATATATCAAAATATTTTGTTTGATTTTCTCCATCTACCATTTTTTTAAAGTGTTGCTGTCTCAAATCTACTGTATTATTATCATACACTGTTCCTAATGGACTATCACGAAAATAATAAGCGTTTCTGTCTATTACATCTCTTATATTCTTATTTTTAAATTCTTCCTTTGTAATTTCCTTTATCAGTTCATTATAAGACGGTCTTAATCTTAATTGAGATTTTAATGTTTTCATCTGTGCATTGTCTAATCTCATTAGTATATTAAATTAATTAGATTATATTTATTAATCTAATTAATTAATTTAATCAAAATTAAAATCCTTTCTTAATTGATTGATTATTCCTTTCTTCTTCTTAATCATTTCTGAATAGGATTTACCTGTTTCACTTGATGGGTGATGTCTCAATCTTTCACTTTCCAACCTTTGGATTTCATTAAAATAAGCCTGTGCTTCTTCTTGATATCTTCTTTTATTTTGAAATACAGCATAATCTTTTTTAGCGCTATGAAGTTCTAATTGTTCTTGTAATTCTTTCAAATATGTGTAATTAGGTTGGTGTGCCTTGTTGTCTCCTTCATAATAGTAATGTTGAGTTGATTTATATTTATTCTTCTTTTTTGGTTTGTTTGTTTCAAAAACTGCTTTTCTATCAATAACATCACTGATATTCGGTTTGTCTTTATTTTGTGGTTCTGTTATTCTATTTACAACGTTGTCATAAATTTCTCTACGGTGCATAAGCAATTGTTTTTTTATCAATAATCATTATATAATAATAATTAGATTAAATAATTTTATTTGCTAAATTATTAATTTTCTGTTTATTTTTATTATCTCGCTCTACCTTCATATTAATATATCTATCTTTTGCAGTTTCAAACACTTTGTTAGCTGTTGTTTCTAAATGTTTTTTCAATCGTTCTTCAACTCTTCTTTCTATTTCTTGTTCATCAACTTTTGGTAAATTATCCTTCACTCTATTACAGACATCATCTTTAAACTCTTCTGCTTGTTGTGGATGCATAATTTTTCTTCGAACAACTTTGTTAGGGTCTGGTTCTTTTTTAACTGGTATTCCATTACAGTTATGACGATATCTGAAAGTGTATTTTGTTAAATATTTTTTACATTTTGGACATTCCACTTTTTCAGTTGAGTATGTTTTAGATTTTAATTCTTGTTTTGGTGGTTCGTCTATATTATTATCTGGTGTATTGTCTTTATTATTTTCTTCATTTATAATATTATTAGTTTCTACTTCTTTACTTTCTTCATTAATAATAGGTTCTTCTTTACTGTCTTCTACTTCTTTAGGTGCTTCATTATTTTCACTGCCTACATCTACTATTTCAATATTTTTAACCATATAATTAGTATATAATAAATATTTATATTAAAATATTTTAATATAATTAGTATATAATAAATAATTATATTAAAATATTTATTATATGCTTTTCAACTCTCAACAAATGTTAAACTAAAACTACTGTCTGCCCCATGTAAATCTACAGTTTTACCAAAACTATCAACATATTTAAAATGTAAGCGTCTTAAATGTCTCATTGAAACATCATTAGCGTCATTCATTAAAATCTCATTATCATAGATTACATTTCCAAATCCAGCGGTAATAGGAATTTTCTTTAATACGCGAGCAACTCCATAAGGTGCTAATTGATTTCCATTAGTTAAACTATCACTGGTTAAGTAAATATTTTTCATTGGTAATAAATTAACAAAACCACTAACGAAAGGGTCAGGCGCAAAATTGATTTTTTCAACAGTGTTTCCTAAAACATTGTTAATAGACATTGTGTGGCTTCTGTCATAATCAACACTAAAACTGTAGTTAGTTTGCAATTCTTTATCTGTATGAATTATGAAAAAGTAAGAAACATAATTAACAGTTATAGTTATAGTATTTGTTTTTAATGAATAACTACAACTAAAAAAGTCGCTATTTCCATCAGTTCCATTAGTAGCAGTATTTAATCTATTTTGTAATTCAGTTGCTAATTCACTACCTACATAACTACCTTTATCTGGTGCTACAATAAAATAATATACTGGCGCTCCTGTTAATATTCCTCCTAATGTTAAATATAATCTATTATTTACATTTTCTTCAATAGGATAAATAGTATTAGGTAGTGATAATTCGTGGACGTATAGTTTTGTCCTTGCTCCTGTTTCTTGTGTTTCTGGTAAATCTATAACAAAGTCAGAAGTGCTTAAACTTTCATTTAGATTTCTATGTCTTGTATCAATGTATATTTTTCTAAATCTTGTCATATTTATATTAATTAATTAGATAAAAAATATCAATAATTAATATAATGAAGAATAAATATTATTTAAAAGAAGGAAAATTAAAATCATACAATCCACTTCATCAAGGTCATAGTCAAATGTATAGAAAAATAATTAATGAAATTCAACAAGAAAAGTCATTATTCAAACCTAAATATAATAATAATTTATCTGACACAGAAGGATTAAACAAAGCATATACAAATGGTAAAGGTTATTATTTAGATAATAATAAACTATATGTTGCTGGAACATTTGGTAAGTCTAATATTATCTCAAATATTAATGATATTTTAAGTGATATTACAATTCCATTTGGTTTAAGTTCATACAGTGAAAGGTATAGAGATATTAGCGATATACTTGATGAAAACCATAATATTAGTGAAGTTATTTCACATTCATTGGGTAGTAGTGCGAGTGCTAAATATTTAAAAGAAAATCCTGATAGAAATATTAGATTAACTACTTACGGGGCTCCTTTTATTTCAATGTCAAACAAAAACAATGACAACTACACAAGCATACGAAATTTTGGAGATATAGTCAGTATTTTAGATAGAGGCAGTATAACATCAAATAGAGGAGGTTTTAACCCATTAACAAATCATCAACACTCTTATATGGTGATACTGGCAAGGACGTATCAAGAAGCATTGAACCTGTAAAGGAAATTTTGTAGTCTTATATATAATGCCTAATAATGATATAAAAAACACTATAAATCCTAAAAAGAAAGTCAGTTATGATGACATTAAAAAGATTGTAGAAGATGAACGCGAACCTAATTATAAGGTTGAAAATAATAATATTAAAAATAAATCTAAAAAACTATTAAATAAAAAATCTAAAAAAGAAGTTATAGATTATTCACACTTTAAAATAAAATAATTTAATAATAGAATAATTAATATTTTTCTATTATTAAATATATAAGTTATGGAAACATTAGATATTGAAGATGTCCTTGTTGAAAAGAATTTAAGATTTAAATTAAAAGATGGCGGTTCTTATGTCCGGTCAAAAGAAAGTAAAAACTTTTATCCTTCATCGGTTTCTACTTATACCGCTGATACAAATTCTGTAATTAGATTTAACATTACTGGACCACCTAATCAATGGTTGTCCTTACCATCACTATTATTGGGATTTACTCTAAACAACGCTGATAACACAGAAAATCACGAACTTAGACCAATTGATACAGCCGGTTTCTTTGATAGGGTGCGTGTGTTAATGGGTGATGTCATTGTATGTGATTTAAATTCTCTTTCTCGTGCGAGTGCAATGAAAGATGTATTAAAATCATCAGAAGAAAAAAGAATTGATGAAGCATTAGGTTTTGGAAATACTCTACTCAATCACGATGGACGGTTTTTAGTTTGTGATGCTACTGGAACTTCTACTACCCAAGCAGTAACTAGAAATGTAACCAATGGTAATTATAAAGGAATTAAAGAAGGTAAAAGTGCTAATGTCAATTTTGATTTAAATTTAAAATGTTTCAAGACTTGTGAAAACTGGATACCTTTATCTTATTGTCCAATAACAGTTGAATTATATTTAACAACTGATGTATTAAAACCAACTGTTAATAGAACATGACTTTTCACTGATACAAATACAAGTATAGGGTGGTCTGTGACCAAACCATTATTCAAAGGAACGGTCTACACGATCGATGATAGCTTCTATGTCGAATACAGTAAAATTTTAGAAACTGGTTCTCTACCTATTACTTTTGAAACTGAAACCCTACAAGAACAAACAGCATCAACATCAACCGAAATATTCACAACTATTGTCCGTAATGTGTCTAAATTAAATAAGCTGTTTATTTCTTTTTCAAATGCGACTCAAAAGGGTTATGTAGGTGGATACGGTGAATTATTGAAACCATATAACTTTATGTATCATCCACTGGCACATGTAACAAATGATAAAGGATATTATGACCCAGAGCACGATTTATCTGCTTCTTTGATAATCGGTAATCAAGTTATTCCAAGTCAAGAAATTCAAGGTGTTCGTGAAGCATACGCCCATCTTATGCATTGTGCTGATAAACCAATGTTAGTTAGTGCAGAAGATTACAGGTCTCACGCTTTTATGTATGGGTTTAATTTGCAGAAATTGAAAAGTGCAAATTATACTGGGATGAATTTCAAGAATAATTCAAATATGGTTGTTAAAGTGAAAGCATTGGAGGGTTCAACGTTATATAGCGGCGATGGTAAACTGGCTGAGAGAATATATATGCTAATGGTTCATGAGTGCATCCTTGAAATCCGTAGCAACAGCGTTACATTTTATGATTAAATAAAAAATGCTATATTATTAATTTTCTAATTAATAATTTAATATTATGAGCAAAAACTTAATGAATATCTTCGATATTACAGCGAATAGAATTAGACAAGTAAAAGACGGAGCAGTCAATGATATAGAAGACCTTTACGCGAGTAAATCTGACATTCAAACAGTATTAGATAGTAAAGCAGACCAAGCAGACACCTATACAAAGGAGCAGATAAATGCTATTTTTTTGAGATAACTGAAACATATGACAAAACAGAAATTAATGTATTATCAATTAATATTAGTTCAAATTCATTTTTAATAGGTAATCTGACAATTCAAATACAAATTTTAATAATATTTCATCAAATACAAATTTAATAAAAAAATTTAAATTCTACGATGATAACTAATTTTAATAATATTAGTTCTAATTCTTATTTAATAAATACAAATATTAATAATATTTCTTCAAATACTAGTTTAATAAATAATTTAAATTCTACTATGACAACTAATTTTAATAATATTAGTTCTAATTCTAATTTAATCAATACAAATTAATAATATTTCTTCAAATACTAATTTAATTAATACAAATATTAATAATATTGCATCAAATACACATTTAATAAATAGTTTAAATTCTACTATAACATCTAATTTTAATAATATTAGTTCTAATTCTAATTTAATAACAGGATTAAATAGTACAATAAATTCGCATATAATAGCAATATCAGATTTACAGAATGGAGGTTCATTTAATGAATCAGATTACTATAATAAAATAGCAACGAATAATTTATTATCAGAAAAGTTAAACACATCAGTATTAAATAATACATTAATACATAATATAACAACTACTACAACTTTCAAAGTAGCAGAATTTGGAAATTATAATTATAATCATGAATTATACAAATTATGTTGATACTTATGTTTATGGAAGTTTAACAGGCGCGACAATGTTTTTAAATCAAAGAGGTTTTGGAGATGTAGAAATTAATAGTTCTTCAACTTTTCAAAATGATAAAATAATATTAAGTCATAATACCACAATATTAAGTAATTTACAAGTATCTGGTTTATTTTCGTGTTCATCTATTTTAGATGGTGCAGGTTCAGATGCCCGTTATGTTTTACAATCGGATGGATTAAGTGGATTAATAACAGGAAATACAAATACAATTAATTCAATAATTACTAGCAATAATTCACAGGATACATCATTAGGACAAAAGTTAGATAAAATAGATACTAACGCTCAATCAGTAGCAGGTGCTATTAATTTTAGTGATAATACAACTTTACACAGTAATTTAAATATGTTGACTACTGGTTCTATAATATGTAACAAGTTTAGTACTACATCGTCGCCTAATGTTGGATTGCAAATGACTTTTCAAATGTTTAATAGAGAGTTCAATATTAATAGAGATGGTAGAATGTGGATGAGTAGCTCTGGAGGACAATGGGAAACACAGATAGGAGATGCTAATGTTGGAAGAGTGTGGGTAAAAGATAGGTTTGGTTTAGGTGCTGTTGGTGTTAATGGTTATGTTTTAAACTGTGCCGGAAAATCGAGATTTACTGATGCAGTTGAGTTTATAGGGACTGACAAGGCAGTAAATCTTAACAATGGTTCATATTTGAATTTTAATAATAATGGTTCAATACGAAGATATACTCCTGATGCTATAGAAGGTTTATATATGTCTCATGATGATTTTGTGGCCATCAGTATTGGGGATATTTCAAATGCCAGTAATCAATATATGATGTGTGATGGATTAGTTAATAAAACTATTTTTAGTAAACCTATAGATGTATTAGGTAATATTTATACAAATGCTTCTGTTAATTGTGATAATGTTAATATTGATACTGATGGAAAATTAATAATTGATACAAACTGTGAATTATATAGATATGTTAGTGCTTTTTCATCTTTTGATATGAGGAATACTGATGCTAATTCTTCAATCAGATTTATTTGTGGAGACCCTGCTACTCAGTCTAACATAGTCGGGGCAGTTAATATTTCTACTGGATGGACTTTTAACACTGATACTGTTGATGTTATGGGCAATTTATTTGCTGATGATGTTTATGTTAAAACTAATGGAGCATTAAGAAGCAATCATATAGCACCTAATGGAGGAACATTAGTGACCGTTGATACTAACTTAGCAGTTCAAAATGCTTATTTAGCAACTAATACCATTCAATCATTTGATTTAACAACGGTTTCATTTTTGAATAATATTTCAATGACTACTGGAACTGATATTAAAATGGGAACAAGTGAAATATCAACTTATTACGATGGAACTAGTTTATCTACAATTGATGTAATATTCAGAACATCAAACACAGCTTTTAGAGTTTCAGATGCTTCAAGTACACCTTCAGTTTTATTATCTATTGATAAGACATTTGGAACTACAGTAAATACTGGAAGTTTTACAAATAATGCTCCATCGACTTTTAATGAAAATGTAACAGTTTTAGGAACGAAGAAATTATTGTGTAATACACTAGAACCATCAACAGGAACTAATATAGATTTAACAGCAACAACAGTAACCATTAACGGAACGTTTGTGGATTCATCAGATTCAAGATTAAAATATGATATAGACAATATCAAATCTAATTGTATGAATGTTATTAAAAAATTTAAACCTAAAAAGTTTAAGAGACACGATAGAAACGATGACGGTAAAACTCATATAGGATATATAGCAGACGAAGTATTAAAAGCAATCCCGAAAGAATTTGAAAATGTTGTTAGTCAGGACAGAGAGTATCTAGGATTAAATTATTTAGTTTTACCCGTGTTAGTTCATAAAGCAGTATTAGAATTAAATGATAAAGTAGATAAACTTGAAAAAGAAATTAAGGAATTTAAAAAAGAAAAATCTAAATAATTTAAATATAAATATATAAATATATAAATAAATATATAAATAATTAAATAAATAATTAATATATCTAGATATATATATGGACATTGACAGAAAAGTTAAAATAGAAGTATTATTTAAAAATGATAGTGTGAGAGAAAAAACTTGTTATTGTGGTTGTAAAATTACTAAGTTAAATAAAGATGAATTTACATTAGATAAATGTAATAATAAAGATTGTAATTTTAGTCATTCTAAATTTGATGAATATATAAAAAAATTAAAAAAACAAAGAAGAGATGATGATTTTGACAGACGAACCGATAAGTGTTGTATGGTATGTACTCCTATTGCGTGGGTTTTTTGTTGGCCTATTCTAATTCCTTTGCATATCTCTTTGAATATTTATTATTGTATGGCATATCTTTGAATATTTATTATTGTATTATATTATAATCTAAAATAATAATATATAATGGGTAATTCAAATAGTAATGTTGAAACTTCAAGTATTGATAAAATTAATGATATTGATATAGAACAATTAGATTTAAGTAATATTGATAAATTACAGTTGAAAGCAATTAAGCAAGTGAGTGAACGATTAGAAAAACTAGAGGCAACTAAATGTGACAAATTAATATATAAATTACCTGCTCTCAATCTCTGTTCGTATTCATTATTTTGAATTTTAAATTAATAATATTACAAAAAATATATTAATATTATTAATTTAAAAATATTTATAAAAGTCATCATTGATGACTTTAATAGTTATTTTTTTACTTGTAATGAAATAAAATTAACCATAGTATCACTATACACTAATTCAATTTCATGAAGATATTTATTAAGATAATAATAAATATCAAATAAATTATTTGATGTTATAGTACGAAAACGATCTTGATTCAAACATTTAGATGATGTAGATGTAATAATTAACCCATATTCAATTAATAAATTTAATGGTTTATATATTTTATGGAGTTTATCTAACTCACTTAAATTAAAAATATATGATATTCCATTATTAATATTGATATTATCAATTTCAAAACAATCTATGTTATTTAATTTGTAAGACTTATATACTGGTTTAAATTTATTAATATAATTTTTAATAATATTATTATTTTTTATTTTTAATAATCTAACATCGCCTAAACTATAAGATAATACTATGTCTTTAATTTCTATTGGTAAATCATAAAATATCATATAATATTAATATATATTTAATTATTTATTTTTAATTAGTAATTTTCAAATATTGAGAAAATTTTTTCATAAACATTTTATCTGGATTCTTTTCTAAAAGGTTAATATATAAAAAACTATGTGGTTCATCAGTGGCAGTCTCATATATTTTATAAATTAGTTTCTTGCTTTCATGTAAATTATCGCTTCTAACAATTGCTGATAATTCATCTTGCAATATTTCTATCTCTTTAAAATTTCTAACTTTATAATAAAACAAATGACTTATATTTACCCTAATAATTTGTGGTACGGTTGATGATTTTTGAAGACTTACAAGTGTTGATATTCCACTATGACGACCTCTACAAAATAAAGAATTTAACAATTTGTTATTTCTTGTTATTGCTGGATTATCAGATACATCATCCAAAATTACCAAAATATTAAATAATTTCTTCGTTCCTTGTTTTTTTCTGATATTCAATTATTTTATTTTGAGTTTCTATAACTCTTTCTAAATCTTCAACATTGAACTCATCCCACCAACACGGTTCTTTATCATTATCTACTTTCAAACCTTCTTTAATGTATTTTTTAACAGGCAACCTCATCCCACCAACACGGTTCTTTATCAGTATCTACTTTCAAACCTTCTTTAATGTATTTTTTAACAGGCAACCAAATACTATCTAAATTTACAGATGGAGACCAGATAAAAATTCTTTCAAATGCTCCTCTATAAATATCAAGTATCATTGATACAAGTAAAGTTGATTTTCCACTTCCAGATGGACCGACGATCATAGCTCTCATAGGCAATTTAGGGACGACCTCATGCTTACTTTGCTTAAAGTCATATTTGATTTCATCAATTGGTTTTACATCAGGCATAATAAAAATAATATTATAAATACTTATAAATAAAAAAATATATATAAATATTTATATAATCATAATGCCAAGACGAACTATTAATCTAAATGAAGTTACTAGCATTCAGACTATATTTAAATTCGGTGATGTTTTAGTTCCAGAGACTGGTCAAATTTATTATGATACGATTTTAACGTTTTTATCGATAATTAATAACAAAAAAATATAATACCTAAATCATCAATCGAAAATGAGGATATTTTAAATTATAATAAATTATTGAATTTTATGAAAGATTATCCTGATAGATATACAAATGAAATGATAAATAGTGTGCAAAAAATTATTAATAATAATATTCTAGATGTTGATATACCAACTGCATTAAAACTTACTAAAGAAAATAATTTAAATAAATATTCTATTTAATATTAATGGAACATCATTATGTTATGAGTGGCGGTGAATAACATAATGGAACAGGCTTTTCCATTGCTTCAATCAATAAGCATTGAAGCTAATTAGTTTGATGCGTTGTAAAGAAAACCCCAAGTGCTGTGCCCTCCTAATATTCTATCATGCATGAAAATAATAAGATTAATTAGAATAATTTATCTTATTATTTAATATGAAAAGGAGTTATTCAAATTATATTAATATAATAGATGAAGTAGAAAATAAAGAACAAGTACTAATAACTGACAATAGATGTAAAAAAATATGTTATTTTATTTTAGAATTAATTAAGTTTTTGATACAATATATTAAAAATATAAATATTAATATAAATGCCAAAAAAGAAAAACAAAAAGAATAAGACAGGTTTAAGTGTTTCTTCAACTGATGAAGAAATTGTTAAAGAAACATCAGTTATTGAGGTTGTTTGTCCCACATGCAAAAGAATGTTAGAACTTAAGAACGAATTACAAATAAAAAATAATAAAAGTTGTAAATGTTCATGTATTCCAACAAGTTTCAAAATAAGTAAACATGATAAGAAAATGAATATTGATAAAACTAAAGACAGTATCAACTTAGAAACTGATGTCCATAGTATAACTTTTAAATTTGGTAGGCAAGCAACACCAACCGATAATAATGAAAACGAAACACTGGAAACTGTTAAACAAATGATGAAAAATTAGTATTTAAAGAGTAGATTTAACATAATTGCACTTTATAAATTGTATAATTAAATAAATAATTATCTAAATAAATATATAGTAATGTCTGAAAATGAGAATTATACTATTAATGATTTAATGAAGAAGATAACATTAATTGGTAAAAATATCAAAACCTTAAATGATATGATTAAATCCATTGATGACAAAATGAAACCAGTTGAACGCAATGAAGATAAAGAAAAAATCGAAAAGATATTTCAAGCAAAATCAATAGGCAGGCCCAGCGGGGATTATCCTACAAAGCAAAAGAAATACTGTGATATGTTGAATACAGGAAAAATCAAACAACCAAAGCAACAAACATTAGAATTTTACAAAATTTCAAAAAATGATGATGGAGTATATGTATTATTTGAATAATTAATATCTAAGTAATTCTAATAAAATGAATTTATTAGAATTATTTAGTGGAACAAAAAGCGTTGGAACCATAGCAAAGTCGCTTGGATTTAATGTGATATCATTAGACTTGAAAAATGCTGATATCAACACTGATATTTTGGAGTGGGATTACAAACAGTTTGACAGAAACCATTTTGATTTTATTTGGAGTAGTCCCCCATGCACTGAATACAGCATAGCAAAAACTCAGGGAATTAGGAATATCGAATATGCAAATAGTATTGTCTTAAAAACTATTGAGATTATCAAATATTTCAATCCTAAATATTTTGTAATCGAAAATCCACAAACTGGATTATTAAAACATCAGGAGTTTATGGATGAGTTTGAATTTAAAGATGTTGATTATTGTAAATATGGATTTAATTACAGAAAACGCACTAGGCTCTGGAATAACATTACAACTTGGAAACCTAGAGATTTATGTAAAAGGGATTGTGGCAACATCAGGAATAATAAACATATTGAAACTGCACAACGGCTTCCATCGGACACTAAGGAAAAATGGGGAGACAATCCAACAATACATAAGCAAGAAGATTTATACAGAATACCTAGCGAATTAATTTGTGAAATCTTAGTGAGTTTGACGGATTAAGGATTTTGAGTTTGGAGGTGTCTTACACAACAGGTAAATACGTCCAGTCTTTGCAGGATTTATTGGGAAACTGTGGGTATTACAGATTTCTGTAATATGTATTTCGGTTTTCTGTAATACGTATCTCGGGTTTCTGTAATATGTATTTCGGGTTTCTGTAATATGTATTTCGGGTTTCTGTAATATGGCCATTGTTGCCTACATGGCTGTGCAGTTGTGCTCATCATACTATAATAATAACATTTATACCCTTATATGTTATAATTATAATGTAAAATGACTTAAAGGAATAAAGACTTAATATAATAAGAGGAAAATGCCAATGATAGGAGTGACAGAAAAAGAGCTGGAACAGGATAGAAAGATAATATTGAGTTTCATTAAGGATAATCCCTATCCATCGTATAAACAAGTCATTGAAATAATTAAAAACGATAAAACAATGAAAGATATATATCCAGATATGTTCGATGAGTATGGAGAACAAAATCATCAATGGATAAAAGAGATTTACGAAAACATAATGAAAGAAGAACTCGTTAAACATAATGGTAATAGTATTAATGAAAGAGGAGGAATGACAACAATGCATTTTAATTATTATACTTTGGTATCAGTGTTGCGTTATTTAATACAACAAAGAGCACCAATGAAAGATTATGACGTTAACTTAATCTGGTATAATATCAGAAACATTTTGAGCAGTTCTTGGAACAACATAGGAGACTGGAAACACTAAAAATAGGTTTAATCATATTATAATTATCACATGTAAAATATTATATGTTATAATTGTAATATATTTATCGTTTGTAAAGATTGAATTATTATAATTTGCTTATCTCTTTCAAAGTGCGTTGTTTAGACTTGGCATGCTTCTTCAATTTTTTCGTGCTTTGGCTGGTTGTTTTTGTTTTGTTTGATGCTCTTGTGATATTTTTTGTTGGTATGTTGCTTTGATTTTTGTTGATGTGTGTTTTTGAGTTTGGGTTCTTTGATGATTTAGAGTGTTGCTGTTTTGTTGGTATGCTTGTTTGAATTATTTAATGTTGCATGCTGTGATTAAATATTTTTGTTGTTGGTTGTGATTATTTATTTTGTTTGCTTGTTGTTCAGGATTTTGTTTTTCTGTTTGTTGTTGGCGGTTGGAGAATAAAATTGGAAAAGTAGAAGTCTTTGATTCTCCTTTTACTTTTTTTTCCCCCCCCTCCCCCCTCCCTCCCTCCCTTCCCTCCCTCCCTCCCACCCCCCCCCCTCCCTCCCTCCCTCCCTCCCGCCCTTCTCTCTCGCTCTCTCTCTCTCCTCTCTCTCTCTCTCTCTCTCTCCCTCCCTCGCTCTCTCTCTCTCTCTCCTCTCTCTCTCTCTCTCTCTCCTCCCTCTCCCCTCTCCCCCTCCCTCCCTCCCCTCCTCTTCCTCTTTCTGCTCTCTTCCTCTCTCCTCGCTCTCTCTCATCGCTCTCTCCCTGCCCTCCCTCCCCTCCCTCCCTTCCCTCCCTCCCTCACTCCCTCCCTCCCTCCCTCCTCTCCCTACCCCTCCCCCCTCCCTCGCCGGCCCTCCCACCACCCCTCCCTCCCTCTTCTCTCTCTCTCTCTCTCTCTCTCTCTCTCTCTCTCTCTCTCTCTCTCTCTCTCTCTCTCTCTCTCTCTCTTTTAAATCGGTGGTTACTTTGCGTACAAGTGCAAGTGCTGTAGTGTTCAAACAAACAGTCAACCAACCTTTTGACTCATGCGGAGTAGTAAGCTCAAGGCCTGCGGTAGTGTACATGCAACAAGAGTGCAAAGTGAAGCATGTAGTTTGACACGGCCCCTCAGTTAAAAGGTCTTTGTAGTACCTTTTCAACTGAAGTGCAAAACATGGATTGACAGTAGTGATGAAAACCATTGTTGTTCATCAATTCTACTGTATTGGCAAAAGTAGTGACCTGCGCTCAGTAGTTCACGCTGTTCAGGTTCCAGCTCGATGTAGGGCGCTGGACGGAAGTAGTGAAGGCAGGCGCTCGTTGTAGTAGAGCAGGAGCTCAAAAATGTAGTCCCCATTTCTGGGTGCGGTAAGCTTGGACCATCTGTAGTCGACTGTCCAAGGTCGCGTAGTAGTTGGTGGTGAAAAAGGTTGTCATGTAGTTTGGAGCTCCCCGTAGTCGCTCATCATCAATCTCGGGACACGACATGTGTTGGTCGTAGTCCCGTAGAAAGCGGTGTAGTAGTGCTTTGTGGTGTTGTGTGAGGTTGGTCATTGTGAGTAGTGTGAAGCCGTAGTGTTGGATGCTTTTGCAGAGGATTGTAGTGATTGCTTTGTGCTGGAACTCGTGTAGTTGGTCTCGGTTGTAAAGGTAATGGAGTAGTTCAGGTAGAAGTAGTGGCATGTGGTAATTCCAAACGTAGTTGTTCCTGAGGCTGTAGTTGTCAGTGAAGGTGGTCATGTTGTAGTTCACCTTGAAGATGGTCTGTGGCAGTGTTGTAGTCGGGAGGTAGTAGTTGTGTTGTACCGACATCATGTAGGAGATGTAGTCCCTTGTGAAGTGTAGAAATTGTCCTGAAGCGAGGTACCTCAGGAGTAGTGGTTGTTCAATCTGGAGTTGGATGATGACGTAGTTGGTGTTGTCGCCAGTTGTAGTGTGGAGTGAAGTTGTGTGGTAGTAGTGGACGTTGGCTGCTTCAGGTAGTGAAATGCTGAGCAGTGTGGAATTGTAGTGTGGCATCCGAAGATCTCCAAAAATGCAGTGAATGGGTCGTGTGTAGTCCAGTTGTGCCAGTGGAGTAGCTTGTTGTTGTGAGAGTAGTTGATACTCTTCAAGTGTAAATGCAGTGAAAAATTGAGTGTAGGGAATGTTGTCGGGCAGTGGTGGTGCAGTGGTTGTCTGGTGCTCAGTGATGTGTAGTTGGTCCATCACTGTGGTCGGGTTGTGGTAGACGGTGTTGCCGGGTGTAGAATGGTTGAAGTGGTAGTTGGAGTCGTTGTAGGTTTGAGGTGGTGGAGTTCCATGGTCACTGGAGTCTGTAGTGACCGCCACCTCTGGTGTAGTCGCCCTGTCGGGCGTAGTGGCGTCTCCCATCGTAGCATCCGCAGTAGATGGAGCGGCCATGGCTGCAGTGGAATGCAAAATGTAGTGAAACGGGGCAAAACAAATGAGCCTAAGTAGTTGCTACCAGGCAGTCGGCGAATGCAGACGTGTAAAACAAACAACTGTAGTGTTGACTCAAGCCGCCAAAAGTGCAAGTGAAAGTACATGTAGTTACTGTTACTTACATACCAAAAGTGTCGTGTTACATGTAGCTACTTACATACATGAAATGTCCAAAGTCGTTGTTGTTGTTGTTGTTGTTGTTGTTGTTGTTGTTGTTGTGAAACTGCTGTGCTGGTCGTTCGTAGTGCTAGATGCGTATTCCAATGCTCTGGATGAGCCTGTGTAGTGTTTCTTTGCTGATGTATTTGGTAAACAAATCTGCGCTGTTGTGGAGTGTGTTGATCTTAAGGATTCTGATGATGTCGTGCTTGATGAGGTCTTGTGTGTAGAGGAATTTGAGGTCGATGTGTGTTGCTCGTTTGCTAGTGCCTTGTCGTGTAGCAATGCTCTTGCCTGCTGTGGAGTCTGTGTGGATGCGTAGGTTTAGCTTGCTGCAAATGTTGGTTTCAAGTAGGAAGTTTCTGAGGTGTAGTCCCTCATTAACTCCTGTGCAGATGGCGCAGAGTTCAGACTCTGCTGAGCTAAGTGCTATTGTAGCTTGTGTTCTGCTGCCAAATGCAACTGTTGTTCCTAGAAACCTGAAGTTGATTTCCTGGTAGTAGGGCATCCTGCCCAGTCGGCATCGACATGAACGTCGAGATCCAGGATGTTGTTGGTGTTTGCTCTGAGTGTTGTTGTTGGTTCTATGGTGAATTTGTAGTGCTTGGTGCCGTGCAAGTAGCGTAGTAGATGTTTTGACTCTCTTTTGCGAAAGTTCTGTAGGTGCTGTGAGGTCTCGTGCTAGTTCTTTTGTGGAGTATGCAATGTCTGGTCGTGTGTATGCTAACCATTGAAGTTTGCCAACAATTCTTCTGTACCTTTTGTGTTGTTCGTGGTCAAGTAGTGCTTCATCCTCTATTGTTGGTTTGTAGTGTGCAATTCCTGGAGTGTTTACTGAGTTGCAGTTGTTCATTCCAGACTCCTCGATCATATTGTCGATGTAGGAGTCCTTTAGTCCAAGATTACAGTAGTTGCCGAAGTGGTCGACGTTTCTTCCAAGAAATTGTTGTGGTTTGCCAGGTTCGAGGTAGCCGATGTGCTTGAGTAGGACCTGCTTCTGGACGGCCTCGAAAGTGGAGTCGACCGCAGTCTTGTCTCCAAGTACTAGTAGATCGTCCACGTAGACCATGATGTAGCAGTCGCGGGTCGCATTGGTGCAGACGTTAGGTTCTGACTTTAGTCTTACAAAGCTGAGCTTTTGTAACACTTCAGCCAGGTAGTCCTGCCATGCTTTTGGTGAACTGCGTAGTCCCTACATGGCTTTCTTTAGTCGCCAGATTTTGTCCTGTTGTGGACAAAGTTCTTTAGGTGGCCAAAGGTAGACGTCACGTTGTTTACCGTCGTGGTCTTTTGCGATGGGTGCGTGTAGAAATGCTGTAGAGACGTCACCTAGTCGCGCGATCCAGTTTGGTCGTGACATTTGTAGTGCGAGAAGTGTCCGGAGTGTCGTGAACATTGGTGTAGAGGCGTAGACGGAGTCTTCGTCCTCGATCTTCTCGGTGTAGCCTTTGCGACGATTCGGCTTCGTACTCCTGGTCCTTTCTTTCTGTGTACCCATCTTGTAGGCATCGCTTCTCTGATGACGTTGTCGTCGACGGTAGACGCATCTACTTCGTCGTAGACGTCGTGTAGTTTCATTTGGTTTGACTCGTGTTTCATTCCTTCCAGTAGTTGTGTTTCGTCGTAACCTTCGTTGTCGAAGATTATGGGTTGGTCTTCTGAGGTGTCGTCGGTTGTGTAGGGAGTGATGGATTTTCCGTTGGGAAGTGTCACTGCGTTGATTTTCTGTCGTAGTGGTGGTGGTTCTTTGGTTGCTTGCTCCGTTGATCTGATTGTAGTGTCCTTTGAGGTCTTCTGTGCTTTAGTGGGTTGCATTACTTCTTCCGGAGTTAAACGTCGTAGTGTTTGTCGAGGTGGTGCGGGTAGTGGTGGATGTTGTCGTCCGGTTGGTGAAGTAGCCATCGGACTATCCGGTAGTGGTCGTGAACTTGACGTCGATGTTGACGGAAGTCGTGGAGGTGGTGTAGTGCGTTGTTGTTTTGTTGCGGGTTCCGCAACGATGTCGTCAGTAGCGTTCGTTTGTTGTCCGAAATCTTGCGTGGACCTTCTTTTCTCTGACGGTTGTAGTTGCGTATCCAACAGTGTTGCGAACGATGGGTTGTAGGTGTTCCGTCGTGGTGCCCATGGTGTGCCGGAGACTTTGTTCAACAGTGCGAGGTCGTATTTGAAGTCCGGTTGTAGTCTCCGTACTGTTCGTACCTTTTGTACGCCTGACTCCGTTGCGACGTAGTTTTCTCCGGTTTCGGAAACTTTTCCGAGCCAGATGCATTTCTGCATCCGTAGGTCTGCTTTTGGGAGTTTCTTGTGTTGTGGTGGAAGGTAGAGTAGTGTCTCGCCAAATTCGCAGATTGCTCGCTCGTAGTTTCTTCCCCAGCGGCGTTCAAAGCTTGTGTAGCCGTCTGAGTGAATGACGTAGCGATTACCGTCCATGCTGCATGTCGTACTATCCAAGGTAGTAGACAGTGCTTTGTGGACATCGTCATGCTGTAGTTGCTTTCAACCTGAGCTTTGACGACGCGGATTTGTCCGAGAAGTGTTCTATGTAGTCGCTCAACGCTTCCTTGACTGCTGCTGTAGGAAGGTGAATGTCGCACACTCATTGTGCCGACTTTTGCTGCTGTAGCTTTTAGAAGTGCGTTGAGTGTGTCTTCGTTGTCGCTTTGTAGTATGCCTTGTGTTCTTCCGCACTCAAAGATGAATGCTTGTAGGTTGTTGACCATGTAGTCCATCATTGGTGATTTGTCTGGAACCAATACTGCCATACACAGTTGTGTAGTAACATCAACTGCTGTCAGTACCGGTGTGGTCTTTGGGTCTTGTTGTGACTTGATGTAGGCAAAGTCTACTTGAATGACAGGTTGTCGTGATTGTTGTTTCTTGTAGTTGTCTTGGCGTCCTTTGCCTTGAACGCAAATTTGGACACCAGTTTCTGTATGGTAGATGTGTAAGGTTGTGTTCTGCTATTTGTTGTGGAGTGGGCTGCTGTGGTTGTCGTAGTCCTCTTGCTCTGTGTGCTTCATGATGCTCGTGTTGTTGTTCTTCATCGTGGTTCTCCTGGATGTACTCGTAGTCTTTCTTCACGGTGAACCTTGTTGTTCCGTTCCATTGAAATGGTAGTGCTGCGTTGCCCATGACTGTCCAGTCATCTTTGCGTTGTGAAACTTCTCCAAAGTTGTTGTGAGTGATTGTAGTTCTGTGAGGTTCAAGTGTGTTGATTGGTGGATGTCCTGGTCCATCTGTTGGAGTGAAGAGAGTTGTTCTAAGCGTTGTGTGGTGTCGTATCCAGTGTTCACCTTGTCTTTCCCAGTAGTCTCGGTTGTCCTCCTGTGCTGTGAGTGGTCTGTGTATTGTCTCCTTTGGTTGTGTGGTGTCAAGGTTTGTTGAAGGTGCTGCTTTGGGTCTCCATATCTTTTGTGGTGCTCGTAGTTGGATCTTTGATCTGGTTGGTGGTGTGTCCATTAGCCGTTGTGGTTGTGAGCTCTGCCTTGTTGGTGTGGTCTTTGATGTTGCCCCTCGTTTTTTTGGAAAGTTGTGTTGGGTTCTCTTGTAGTTGTTCTTGCTCTTGCCCTTGTCTGTTGATGATGGTTAGTCGCCAATCATCTAGTTCTCCTTCTGGTATTGGGCAGCCACTGTTGTGTGGTGTGATGCTTTGCGTGGTCGTTTGTGTACTCTGATGGCGTAGTCACCGTCAAGTTTCCAGTAGTCAGTGTTTCCACCAAGGATCTGTCGTAGTCCTTGGTCTGTGTGTGTGAGTGGTGCGATTTGTTCTTGTTGTTGTGCTGCTCTCTCTGTAGGTTGAATCACAGCAATGGATTGTCCATTGTCTGTAGTCATTGGGTAGATGTCGAATCCTGTAGGAATGTCGATCTTCTCTGCTCGTAGGTAGAAAAGTCCTGAGTGTCTTATGAGGTGTGCTTGTTGTTGTCCATGTGTGATGGTGCAGTGTCGTGGAGTGAAGTCAAGTCCATATCCTCTATCAAGTAGTCTTGATGCGCTGAGGATTGGATACTTCACATCACAAACGTAGTAGGGTATCATGATCCTGAAGTTGTTCTGCTTGTAGGGAACGTACTTGATGCCGTAGACTGGAATCTTCTTGTTGGTAACCGTGTAGAGTTGTGGAACTGATTCTCCACAAGGTCGTAGTGGAAGATCCGGTGCGTAGTCCTTTGGGCAAACATGTGTAGATGCTCCTGAGTCGATCAACAGGTGGTGGTATGACTTGAAGTTGGAGTACATGATGTAGTGGGTGATAGTGTCCTCAATCTTCTTGTTCCTTTGTTGTTGTCTAGCTGCTGCTATGTCGAAGTGTAGCTTTGTGGTGTCTTCTTGTAGGAATTGTTGAAAGCTCTTGCTGTGGTCGTTCCATGATGTTGTGTGTGTTGTTCTCTTGCCAAGTAGTGATTTGGATTTGTGCTTGTGTAGTCGTGATTTTGCTTGTCTGATGTGTCCAATGGTGAGGTGTGACTCGTTGATGCCTCCAATGCAGTTTGCTGTGTCCTCATAGCTGTTGTCATTCCAATCCCAGCTGTTGTCATAGTCGTAGTCGTTCCAGTTCTCCTCCATGTAGTTCACCTCATGTTGTCCTTCTTCTCCTTCGTAGTACCAGTCCCAAGTGTCGTTCACATCCTGAGGTAGTTCATCATTGTTGTCGTGATCTGCTTGTTCTTGTTCTAGTGGATGTAGTTCTTCTCCTTCTCCTATGTGCCATACCGGCACTCTGCAGTCTTGTGCCCAGTGGCCGGGCTTGCCACATCGATGGCAGGTTGTGTAGTTGTTGCTTCCTTTTCCTTTTGATTTGCTGTAGTTTCCTTGGCCTTTGTAGCCTTTGCTTGATCCATATCCTTTGGATTCTGAGTAGCCTTTTCCTTTGCTCTTGTTGTATCCTCCTTTGTTGTAGTTTCCTTTGCTGCCTTTGTCGAATCCTTTGTAGTGTCCTTTACTCCTGTACTTGACTTTGCTCTTGCTTCCTTTGTAGCCGCCTTTTCCTTTTCCTTTGCCTTTGTAGCTTCTTCCTTTCCTCCATATGTTGTCAACATCCATTGGTGCAGTTCCTCCATTGTAGTTTGTTCCTACTGCTGAAGTAGATCTAGTGAAGGCTGAAATCATTTTGTAGTAGTCCAGGATGAGTGCTCTGATCTCGATGTAGTTCGTGATCTGTCCAGCTCGCAGTTGGAGGTGTTGCTGCAGTGCCCTTTGGTTTTGTTGAGTAGTATTGCTATTTTGATTCCATCTGGTAGTGCTGTTCCATTGTCTTTCTCGTAGCGGTTGATGTCGTATTCCCATTGTAGAAATTGTTCTTCAAACTGCGCTTCGTTGAATGTGGGTTCCAGTAGTTTGGTAAGGTAACCAACGCTCCTTGGTCCTACTGGTAGGCTGAACCTGTTGTGCAGTAGTCGTAGTGTTTCACATCCGTTTGCGTTGTAGCGGTTTTGCCTTACTACTGTAGCTGCTGCTCCCTGACAGATGTTGATGAGGATGTAGTGTAGATCTCTGGAGAGGTCTACTGCTTTGCTTGCTTGTGTAGGGTCGAGTATGTGTGTTCTGATGTCTGTGTCCTCAATCTGTCGTTTAGCCACTTGTGCTAGTTGTAGCACCAGGTCGAAGTCTCGGTCTATGAGGCCGAGGTATGCTTGTAGCTTGAACAGCCATTCTTCATACTGGGAGTAGTCACCAGTGAAGAAGGGTGGTGGCAGTTTGTATCTATGTCGTCTCTGAACGTCGTTGTCTTGTTCTGTTCCTGCTCCCGTAGTCGTGGCTCCTACTGTGTCTGCTGTTGGCCCGTTCTCTGCTCCTGTAGTTTGTTGTGCTGAGGCTGATGCTGCTTCTCCTGACATGTCGTAGTAGTTTGGCATGTAGCTGCTGTTGCTCTGTTGTTGTAGTACTTACTGCTTACTGGAGCTCCCCTCTGTTTAGGATCTCAGCTCCGCTACCACGTTAAAATCGGTTGTTACTTTGCTTACAAGTGCAAGTGCTGTAGTGTTCAAACAAACAGTCAACCAATGTAGTCTGCAGCTGCCAACCTTTTGACTCATGCGGAGTAGTAAGCTCAAGGCCTGCGGTAGTGAACATACATGCAACAAGAGTGCAAAGTGAAGCATGTAGTTT
>CAUJNA010000350.1:176748-186748 GCA_963377175.1 Effrenium voratum | reverse complement strand
ATAACGAGGTAGGTCCCATCGTGCTGCACCCTGCACTGTACTATTGAACATTTCAACCCAACAAGCTGCTCAAAGGTAGCCCGGAAAGCGGCGGATACACTGAAACGACATGCACAGCACCAAGCAAGACAACCCAATGTGAGCACACATACAAAGCAAGCACAACCGCATCTTTGTCCAACATGCTGCTCAAAAATCAATCCGACTCATTCCAAGGATCATGGAATGGTGGCGGTGACGGTTCCCGCCACGCCCCATCCGGTACCGACGAGCCCACCGAGGACTCGACGTCCGCATTAACGAGCATCGCGAATCCCATGGATTGTACAGGAGGTCCAAGGCGTTGGTAACCTCGTGTTTGCCAGTCCCGGTACTCCCACACGTGATAGGACACATAGGCACTGGGCGTGACTATAGGGTCCATTGTTGTTCCACCGGTGCTGTCTTCAGACCAGTACACTTGGAAGTGATATGATCTGCGCCACTCCCGATACGTGGAAGCGTACAGTGGGTCAGGAACAGGAGCCTCATCGGGAACGGGCCTCCAAATGCCCGGAGAGTAAATTCGAATCCATTCCACTCCTCTATCGATCTGGTACTCGAAATACTGGGGGTTCATAGCAGCAATACGTGCTTGTACGACTGTGAACCAATCGAAAGACTGCGACAAGGACACACATGCATTGCAAACCGCACATACACACTGAAGAGTGAGGCAACTTTTCAAACACAAGGTGAAACGCAGCAACGAGGTCGGAAATGTCAGACTCCTAGCTTTCACTGTCGTTGATGTCGCGCACACCTGCAATGATAGTGACCTGGCCGTCTACGAGCACAAGGGGAAAGACATTTCCGTCCATGGCGCAGGATGGCGTGACAGTAATGTTTGCACGCCGCCGAGGGGGATATCGATGGGCGGCCTGCACGTCTGGAATAAAACACTGTAAAGGGCCGTCGATATCGCCGCGGCGCCGAAGCTGATGCTGTCCGAGATCGTTTGGACGAGGGCCCTGGACTGCGTGGTTCTTCATCACGGGAGTGGTCACTGCTGTGAATCGAGCGGCGTGTGCGCTGCGATTTCGAAGAGGTAGGGCAGGATTGTCCACGAGGGGCTGAGATCGTGGGGCTGCGTACCGAGGGCATAAACTGTGGGTGAAGAATCACCGGTGGTGGTGGTGGGGGTGGAGGAGGAGGTGGAAGAAGCAATGGCAAACTTGGCGGGGGCGGAGGTGACGTAGTTAACCGTATGGGTCTGTCGAGTAGAGCCCCGGGTCCATGAAATTGTCACCACGTCGGCTGCGCTCCATGGGTCCAGGTAATGTACGTCTGTACAACTTGTTCCGACATGATTTGAGCAACTCAGGCAAGACATCACTGCATGTCAACGACATTGCACAACACGACAAGCAAGATTGAGTCACATGCGTCACATGCGAGCAAGCAAATATCATGTGATCAACAACGCGAATCGGACACACCGCCGCTGCGTATCATTTGGTCCATCAATGGTCGTTGCTGCATTTGTCGGGCATGTTGCTAGCCGCGAGCTTCAAGTTGTTGATAGACCTTCCATGCCTGCTTGACTTCCTCAATCGGCTTCTGAAGAAACCGCGCAATGGTCTTATAGGTGGGCCTGGAATCTTTATCCTTCTTCCGTCTCACCATTTCATCCAGCTCACCCTGTGTCCATGCCGTGAAAGGTTCACGGTACGCATTGCGAAGTGCAATGGTAAATTCTTGTAGAAGTTCGCGAGGACCATGGACCACCGTCGGCGACGGCCGGAACGACGAGGCACCTGGATGCGGACGTATCGAACCATCAGAATCCGACTCAGGTGTCGTAGGCGTCGTTTGTCCTGGCTCTCGTCCACCGTGTGCTGCGAAGGGAGCGAGAGGACGAGGCGGTGGCAGTCGATCTAACACAGATTCGGGCCGAGTACCAGGATTGTGTTGACTAGCATCACGATGTGCGGGTCGAGGCGGGGACAAAGCCGGTATATACCAGGTAGATGACGTGTCCACCGGTCGAGCCCGAATGCGTGTGGGGGATCGAGATCGGTCGGAGGAGGCGAGCTCCGTGATGATGCGGGGCCGCAACCCATGTCTGGAGTTTCTTGGTGCTCTCGTGGTCACCACCGTGTCTGTCGGACGACTACGCTCCGTCATCAAGGCAAAGTTCAGTGTGTCCAAAGCTGTCGCAACCTGGGATGCAAGAACATTGAGCACAGCCACCAGGTTGTTCACAAACTCAGCAGACAACTGCATGGCAACCGATCAAACCACAAGGGCAACTCACACAAAGCTGCAAAGCGATAATGCTGCGGCATGGCAATGACATGGTGCATGAAAGCATGAACGACGCAAACGCTGAGGTACTTTTGTCGCTGTTGCTCCGTCACTGTTCATAAGACAGGCCGGAAGGTCTGCAGGCTGGCATGGCTTTGACCGCCGGTGGATACTTAGGTGTGTGAGCATGACGGCGGACCACGGGAACCGCGTCAACAGGACGGTCAGGTAGCCGACGGTGATGGCTGCGGGATCGTCTCCGGTGCGGCTCTCGATGTCTAGATCTTCGCCTTCGTCTGTGCTCCCAGGAGGTGCTAACACTCACCGTGCGCATGTGAGCCGGATGCTCCGCACGGCTATCCGTGGTGGCCACAAGAGTGACCGGCGTTGCCATGTGGTCAGGTCTGACCGATGTTGCTGGCAAGTACAGTGGCGCCGTGGACGGCGGAGGCAGCGGTGGGGGGTGAACTTCCGGAATCGGTGGCGGTGGAGGCGGCTGTGGATGTCGCTGCTGACCTTCAAGACGCTGCAGTCCAGCCAAAAGTAAACTGATTTGCGATGACATAGCGAGTAGCATGTGCCGACAATCACGTAGCATATCCCCATGATCCATCACAATCCCGGAAATCTGAGACAACCAGTGCCCAATCAACCAGTGATGACTAAAAGCGGCGACGGCAAGCAGTCAGAAGTCAAACAACAAATCATGCAAGCAACACCATACAAGGATAAAACACAAGGTCAACCATGAGCCACGGACAACTCAATGCGCTTTTCCGGAAGAGGAGCGTCATGATTTGAATCATGAAAACAAGGCGCACAACACATCGGTCAAGCTGCAACGCTATTGTACTGGCATGCCACCATGGTCGCCAAGGTCACCAGAAGATGCCCATGTAGCTGGGCATTGCGATGGAAGATCTCAGCTTCCACCTGCCATCCTTGGCATGAATGCAGTCGTAGTAGTGGGAGGCTGCGATGTCCGCGTACACGCCGCCGCGGGGTATAGTGCAATGCTGCTGTCGGAGACGAGCAGAGCCACCCACGCACACCGGGCGGTCCGTCCGGATTCCACCGAACTGCGCCGCAGATTGGATTGCCGCCTCCTGAGACTGGAGGCTGCCTCTGCAGTAGAATCCCATCGGTGGCAACCAAACTTCGTTCCAGTTGGAGCATTCACGATTGGGGGAAGGGTTTTCCTGCCACTTCGAAGGTCGGATAAGTTCATCCTCACGCAGGATTTGCATGGCAGCCTGAATGTTGGTGTTATGGGACCAGAAAAATGTGGACTGCGATTGAGTGAGCTGCCTGTCCGGCAACACTCTGCGTGGCTCAAATGAGAAGATGATCCCACAGAGGTTCTTCTGCGAGTTCTTCTTGTCCGCGGAGAAGTGGTGAAACGTCCGCGTGGTTCTGCAGATATATGGCCACTTCTCCTCGCAAATGCCGAGCTGGACGATGAGTTGCTGTGGTAACGACCGCCGAGAGACCTGGAAGTAGTCCGAGATGTCTTTGACCACCTGCGCCGTCCAGCGTCCCGGAACTCCATGTGGCGGCTGAGCAAACGGAAACTCCGAAATGGACATGATCCGCTGTTCATCTTCTATGATGCTGCGGCGGTGCGGCATGAGGCTCCTGTAGACAGACTCCCATGATTTCTTCAACAGCTCCGGCTCAGGGAATACCAAGGCGGCAATCGAAGGCAAGGTGTAGTAGAGGACATCATTCACTTCGATGGCGATCTCCTCGATCCGACACCCAGTGCGTAGCTTGAAGCGATGAACCCCCAAATCAGGCACCTGCCGACGAACTGAGAGAGGCACCAGCGCGATGCGGTTCTCAGAAGGACTGGCATGAGCAGGGGGAAACGGAGGCGAACGCGGCCTCCTTTGATCACTATGGGCGTGTCTGCCATCACTCCTCCATTCACCCCAATCTTCTTCCTCATCCGAATGCCCTTGTGGGCCCGGTGTGAGCTGGATCCGCGGAATTCGTGATCGGGGGGAACGCGATCTGGGCAGCTCAGTGAGCGCTGGTGCATCCCGCGACGAGCCGTGGGATTGCACACTCTGCTGGTGTGCTATGCCATGGGTCCGGATGAACATCTGGATCTCATTGCCGTTGATGAAGTTGGGGAGGTGCTCGAGCGTCACGCGGCTCGTAGTTTGTATTGAGCCATCCGAGCGCAAAGTGCTAGTGATCATATATTCGCCATAGTTCTGAGCCAACTAGGGCCCAAGGACAAAGCTCATGTTAAAGCACACCGCTCATGCAAACCAAGCACAATGCGACGAACGCAATCCCAAGCATGCACAAGAGGGAACAAAGGACAAGCTCACATGCAGAGTTTGTCCCAAGTCGACGGCGAACGTCCCGCAGAAGGTGAGATTCAAAACCCTTGGCCTCATAAAGGCGTTTGAGAGCATCGAGCCCATGCTGTTGCTGAACCGCCGGTTGCGCACCGCGTATGATGAGCCACGAGCGAGAAGACCAAGAAGAATAGGTGAACATCCGATCATTGGCACTCCGAATTCCTTTGATTTGGGAGGGATGATCAGGTAGCTGCGGAGTGATAGTTCTGGAAGAAGAATCACATCGGTAACCCAGTACTTTGTCATCATGCTGAACCTCAAGCATCACTGGTGGGCGATAAAATTCCAGGGAAAGAAAGTTCTTGAGCACGGGTGAGTGTGGGGCTGAGTCACGAAGGAGAATGAAACGATTGTCGACGTAGCGCTCATGCCAAATCACACCAATGTCGGGCGTGCAAAACCGCAGTGAAATCATGGTTCGGTGCCAGAAGAAATCCTCAACCGTAGCAACCAAATTGCACAACGGTGGCGCGGCTGGTGATCCCATAGCAACTCCTCGTTCTTGGCGGAACAAGTATCCGTTGATCTCGAAGTGACTGTTGTCAATGACAAAGTCCAGAAGGTGCCGGAGATCTTGTTCACGAAAAATTCGAGGGATCTTGGTCTGACGGCGCCA
The DNA here is from genome assembly GCA_963377175.1 of Effrenium voratum. NCBI lineage: Eukaryota > Dinophyceae > Suessiales > Symbiodiniaceae > Effrenium > Effrenium voratum. The sequence continues at coordinate 181,474 of CAUJNA010000350.1, read as the reverse complement.
CTTTCCTTTGAACATACGGCGTCGATGATCTGACTTGACTTCGTACACGGACCATTGCGAGGAACCGTGAAGGCCAACAACTTGATCATAGCGATGTAGAAGCACTTGAAGCGCCTGATGGAAACGTTCCGTAGGAATGGACGTGAAGAAGCCTGACAAGTCTTGCGATACCAGGTGGATGTACTCATCAGGATCTGCTTTTGACAGTGCTTCCCATAGCTGCTGGATAAGTTCTTGTACTGAAAGTTGACCTGCAATGTCGGGGAAAGCTGCCTTGGTGAGTTCAAATATGAGCGCACCGAAGACCGTGAGGAAGGGAGCCGCCCATGTGCGAAAGAATGAAATGATGGGTCGAGCTTTCTGCCAGTCCTTGGTCGGCTTTGGAAGGATGCGCGCTGTGGGCAACGGTGCTTGAAGTCGAAGTCCCCATGCATATCGTTGACGTAGGAGAGAAGGTACCGTGGTTACCACTTCAGAGCGAAACGATGCTGCGGATTCGCGGCAAAGTGAGAAAACATCCCCCGCGCAGAATGTCTTCCGCATCAATATGGCAAACAGGGACGGGCACACTACATGTGCACGGGAGGGAAAATGATCCGCTGGGATAACTACCCACGAAGACAAAGAGGCCACAGTGCGTTGCAACGATGTCGATGACCAATAAGCCCGATCTTGGAGGTTGATCCGATGGGTCTCCATTAACTGAGCCACGACCGGTTGTAGATCTGAAAGTAGATCGGAACCATGTACATGCCAGCGGCGAGCAAGTTTGCGAAGTTGTGTGGTGAAACGTTGGTGCAATAAGTCGACATCACCGAAAAACTGATCCTTCATTGAGGCGGCCATGATTTCCACGTTAATGTCCGCATTGATGCGAGAAAAGTCATCCACCATTACTGCGTGACCATGTGCACGGAGTAGATGGTGGTCATCGATGTCCAAACAGCGACACGGAAAGGATGTGTCAGGCGTCCATTTGCGCTGCCATGTGCGATAGTTGTATATCTTGTCGCCCAATGTGGCGCTGCGGGTTTCCACAACCCGGATCTTTGGAATGAAAAGAGAAGGGAACAGATCCCGATGGGAAGCAATCCAGTTTTGTAACCATGTGCCAAGTAGCGCTTTCCAATTTTGGACATGCAGCGGTGGCAAAAGTAGCTGTGTCAGAGTGGAGGGTGGTTGCAGCCGTCGTTTGCGCAGTACCTGGGCGAGTAGCTTCTGGGCCTTGGAGCGGAAGGGTTCGTTGACAAATACTGCGAGCCGCAATAAGTAGTACAGCTGAGTGGGAGGGAAAGCGGCTGACAGTAGGTCACGCATGACTTGGAACGACGCTCCTGTATTCGATCCCAGCTGATAGAGGATCGAGTAGTGGGCTTGAATGTCATCCAGGGTGTCAGGTCGTAGTTGCCGTTGGAGATCCGGATGTAGTCGTCGTCGAAAGCGCTTGTGCAAGCCGATGGAAGTGGACGTCGACAACGAGTGGCGTCGAAAATCTACAAGATGTTCCCGGAAGCCAACCTTGCGCAAGATTCTGTGTACCCAGGGCGCATTCAAATGCGGGCGTAGCAGGTATTGCCATTTGCTTTCTTGAACCCACACCGAGGAAACTGGAAGTCTGATTTCCACTGGTACAGCACAGAAGAGCCAGTAAGTATTGGATCGTTTCCAGTAGTGAAGCGCCGGTTCAAAGAAGGCATGCCGTCCACGAAGTAGTTGTAGAAATTTGCGACTGCGTGAGTGTTCACGACGTAGAACATCCTGATCAGTTGCCCCAACATAGTATGGTGTGTGCCATGGGGAAAGTCGAATGTAGACGCACGGTTGTTGATGATGACCTGGATCATGTATGAAGTCGTAGAGGTCAGGAAATCGCGCCCGCAATGAGCGTAGATGTCGCGTGTCAGCGAAAGTTGAGTGCATGATTTCACACAAGAGAGAAGTCTTGTAGAAGTGAAGAACTTCGAAAAACGGCGGGAAGTAGCCGTGATCCTGTGAAATGAGACGTTGTAAGAAACTGATCAATAAATAGGCAGCGCACCGACATCGGTGAAGTTCGTACCTGTTGGCCACGGTGTGACGAGAGTTGGACATAGCGCAATTCGGAATCTGGAGGGCTATCCGGACCACAACTAAGACCTCGAGGATGAGACCCAGCCACGGCAATTGTGTGATGGATTCGTACTCCTCAAGTGGAATCGACGGTGGTGGTAGTCCAGGGAAACAGTAATGCCAGCACGTCGAGAATGTAGTCAACGAGTGCAGAAGGTCGTCAAGCGACTGCCATTGTGCAACATCATCATAGATTCCGCAGTGGCGAAGTTCATCCAACATGGTGAGATGCAACCAACGAAATCTACCACAAGGCGGCGACATAAATACAAGCATCTCAGACAATCACACAAGAGGCAACGCAAGAACAAGCAAGTACAAGATCAATCATGTGCAACGCAAACACTTGACGGACGAATTTTCACCTGGACTCATCCGTGACATTGTTGCCGCTCCGGGCTCATATGAGATCGAAGGTCGAAATGATGCCTTCTCATCCACAAAGCAGGCGAGCGGTCACGATGAGGTGACTCAATGCCTTCTCGGTGAGTTTGGTAAGGTACCCGGGTTCAAGACCCCATAATGCTGCCATTGCACCGAGTGTGGGCGCATCGCCCTTCGGCATGCGCTGCCTGGCCTGAAGTAGCTGCGTCGCCATAGAATCTAATGACTTGTTGCCGTTGAGCCGGGACGGGTGATTGGCCCACTTAACCAGCGACGCCAAAGTGGTTGTTGTGGGTGCTAGCTTGAGGAAAAGGCGAGGTTGGTCACTGGTCCATGTGTAGTACTTGACAACTTCATCCGGCGTGCTGTGCATGGTGAGCAACTGTGACGCCGCCGGTTTGGACGGCGGTGACGACACTCCGTGAAGAGACTGCATGATCCGAGGTTGAACCACGCTATCAAACGACTTGCCATCCAGGGCGGCCGCGCTGGCTGTGGGAAGGGAGCTGGCAGGTGACGAGGATGGTGTGTGGTCGACCGGTGGCGGTGTAACCAACTCTGCATCATCTTTCTGATTTGTCATCGTGGGCGAGGTCGATGCGCGAAGTGATGCGGAATACTGAGCTTGGAGAAGTTCATGCGCACGATTCAAATCATTGAACTTCTTGACCATGTCATCATTCTGGGCAGCAGGTGCGAGAGAGGTGTGATGTTGTTGAAGAAATTGAAGTACCAGGTTGGCCAAATGGTCGTGGACCTTGATGCGCTGATTGAAGTCATCAATGTTGAGACCCAACGTGTTGGCAAGGTCCTTTTCCAGGGTGAGCAGGTTGAGTGACTGCGATCTTCGTAGTAATTTGGAGCATGTACTCCAAAGTAAGGCCTCAGTGCGAGTGCGAAAGCCTTCCCACGTCACGAATCGGCCGTGTGCAAACGGCCTGAGTAGCCAGTTGGTGAGGCCCCCGTGGATAACCTGAACCAGGCGTACGTCCCTAATATCCATGCCTGACATGTCGCGAAGGTTGCCATGTGGAGTGTTGGCAACAGTCATGGGCAGGCTAAAGTTGTAGAGTTGGTTGACATCAAACATGCCGTCTGCGGGTGTCCAGTCAGGCGAGGGAGTAAGCCAGGCTTTCTGAGGACGAACCGGTAGAGCTGTAGGAGGTCCAGGTGAAGGTGTAGGTGTAGGTTGGGAGGTAGTGACCGGTGGTGGCATCATTGGTGGCATGAACTTGGATGGCGTGGGTTCAGGAGGGATCGGCATCATGTAGTTGATCGCCGGGTATTGGAATTGCTGTGTGGGGTTGTGAGTCGATTGAAAGTTGGTAGGCACCATCGGAAAGTTGTTGGCAGCGTTGTAGCCGGAGTTGTGTTGCCATGAAACCAAGTTGTTCCAATCCATGTTCTCCGAGACCTGGTTGTCATTGTGTTCGCGTCGGTGTGCTTTACGAGCTTGAGGGGAAGGACTCCGATCACGTCTGCGTCGAGTCCTGGATCTGTCACGATCATCACGTCGAGACATGGTGACGCAACTAAATCGGGATTTGCACACTTCCACCTTGAGAGAAACGAATCCGACAAAATGCAAGTCAATGCAAGTTCAAGTCAGCGGCGATCAGTAGCAAGTCAATGCAAGTTCAAGTCAGCGGCCATCAGCAGCAATGGTGATAGAAACGAATCCGACAAAATGAAGGTCAATGCAAGTTCAAGTCAGCAGCCAACAGCAGCTATGGCAAGAGCAACGAATCCAACAAAATGCAAGCCAATGCGATTCAAGTCAGCAGCCTTCAGCAGCTATGGTGAGACGTCGCTATGATCTGACAGCTGTCTTCCCTTTAGTGAAACCTCGTTCCTGGTTAAATGTGAAATTCCGCTGTTCTATGATACGCACGTTGAGGTCAAATTTTCCGACAGAGCCGGCCCGGGGTCACACAATGGGTACACCCGAGGATTCCCCACGAATGGGGTGTACACACTTGAACTCCAGATGGAGAGTGCTAATCTTTCGAGTACAACTGATGAGTCTCGAGTACAACCGACAAGTCTCGAGTACGATGAGTTTCGGCTCGCAATGCACTTGGCTTCCCTGTAGGTACTTTAACAGGGAAACACAAAACCACGGCGGTTCAGGGAGGGGACCAAAAGGACTTTCAGCAACATCACGACGCAGGTACAGGTGTCCACGTCTGGACACCCTTCCCACCTTTGGCAGTAGCTTCATTGCGTGCAGTAT
>CAUJNA010000350.1:166064-176648 GCA_963377175.1 Effrenium voratum | reverse complement strand
GCTCGAAGACGGGCCTCATCTTGTCTTGGCCTCTGTCGGACGGATTCACGGGCGTGTGGGGGTCGGAGACCCCAATCGTCTCCGATGGTGTGTTTCCACGCGATGCACGTACTGGTTGATGAGGATGGGAGGTCTGACGTGCGCGGGCCGTCAGTTGTTGAGAAATCCCCTCCTGGAGACGAATCAGTTCTTCAGTGGAGAAATCAGCCGCGTCCGAGGACCTGAGAATCGCGTCTAACAGCTCCGGCGATATACTCAACGCCGCCGACTGCGTGGCCACGTTATGGTGATCGGAGGGATACATGGAATCAAATTCATGACCAGCGTGAGGAGCAGCGATTCTCCGATAGCCCTCTGTGGCCCAGTCTCGCTTGTACCACGTAGTGACTTGGACTTGCCCATCGTCTGAGTCCTGGTTGGGAGCATAGAACTCCCGCCATTCTCTGAAAGTATGCGGAGGAGGTGGAGCATCATGTTCTTCTTGAGGCGTCCATGGTCCCGGATGAAAGATCTTGACCCACTGGGCATCAGGTTGTTGCGGGTCTGGGCACCATTCCAGCCACGGCATGACAACGCAACCACGGAAAAACAAGTTGATAGGTGTACGGCTGCAGACAACAACAAGTGAAAGCAACTCAACTATCAAAAGGCAAAAGACCACTTTTGTAGCACTGTGCGTCGCCAACATCTCAGGCAGACTCTCTAGGGAGGCGAGGACGGGCATCAGCTATCATGTGAATTAGATGATGCCGAAGAGGAGGTCATTCCAGCATACATGAGGTCCGGTGCACCCGAAGCGAAAACTGGCCTCGCTATGCTGGGATGTGGACGACCCAGGCGTTGATACCCCCTGGTGACCCAGTCCCTGTAATACCAAGTGTAGAAGGTGGCATAGGATACCGGTTGCAGAGCCGTGCCTATAGTTGTGCCGCCCGTGCTTTCCCTGGGCCAGTACACTTCGAAGTGGTAGACCTTGCGCCATTCCCGATAGGCGGTCGGGTCATCCGGGGCCGGTCCCAGGGTGTCTGGGGCTACTGGATGCCACTGATCCGGCACATAGATTCGAATCCATTCCACACTCGTTCCTGCTCGACCATGAACGATGTCATAGTCAAAATAACGAGGTAGGTCCCATCGTGCTGCACCCTGCACTGTACTATTGAACATTTCAACCCAACAAGCTGCTCAAAGGTAGCCCGGAAAGCGGCGGATACACTGAAACGACATGCACAGCACCAAGCAAGACAACCCAACGTGAGCACACATACAAAGCAAGCACAACCGCATCTTTGTCCAACATGCTGCTCAAAAATCAGTCCGACTCAATCCAAGGATCATGGAATGGCGGCGGTGACGGTTCCCGCCACGCCCCATCCGGTACCGACGAGCCCACCGAGGACTCGACGTCCGCATTAACGAGCATCGCGAATCCCATGGATTGTACAGGAGGTCCAAGGCGTTGGTAACCTCGTGTTTGCCAGTCCCGGTACTCCCACACGTGATAGGACACATAGGCACTGGGCGTGACTATAGGGTCCATTGTTGTTCCACCGGTGCTGTCTTCAGACCAGTACACTTGGAAGTGATATGATCTGCGCCACTCCCGATACGTGGAAGCGTACAGTGGGTCAGGAACAGGAGCCTCATCGGGAACGGGCCTCCAAATGCCCGGAGAGTAAATTCGAATCCATTCCACTCCTCTATCGATCTGGTACTCGAAATACTGGGGGTTCATAGCAGCAATACGTGCTTGTACGACTGTGAACCAATCGAAAGACTGCGACAAGGACACACATGCATTGCAAACCGCACATACACACTGAAGAGTGAGGCAACTTTTCAAACACAAGGTGAAACGCAGCAACGAGGTCGGAAATGTCAGACTCCTAGCTTTCACTGTCGTTGATGTCGCGCACACCTGCAATGATAGTGACCTGGCCGTCTACGAGCACAAGGGGAAAGACATTTCCGTCCATGGCGCAGGATGGCGTGACAGTAATGTTTGCACGCCGCCGAGGGGGATATCGATGGGCGGCCTGCACGTTTGGAATAAAACACGGTAAAGGGCCGTCGATATCGCCGCGGCGCCGAAGCTGATGCTGTCCGAGATCGTTTGGACGAGGGCCCTGGACTGCGTGGTTCTTCATCACGGGAGTGGTCACTGCTGTGAATCGAGCGGCGTGTGCGCTGCGATTTCGAAGAGGTAGGGCAGGATTGTCCACGAGGGGCTGAGATCGTGGGGCTGCGTACCGAGGGCATAAACTGTGGGTGAAGAATCACCGGTGGTGGTGGTGGTGGAGGAGGAGGTGGAAGAAGCAATGGCAAACTTGGCGGGGGCGGAGGTGACGTAGTTAACCGTATGGGTCTGTCGAGTAGAGCCCCGGGTCCATGAAATTGTAACCACGTCGGCTGCGCTCCATGGGTCCAGGTAATGTACGTCTGTACAACTTGTTCCGACATGATTTGAGCAACTCAGGCAAGACATCACAGCATGTCAACGACATTGCACAACACGACAAGCAAGATTGATTCACATGCGAGCAAGCAAATATCATGTGATCAACAACGCGAATCGGACACACCGCCGCTGCGTATCATTTGGTCAATCAATGGTCATTGCTGCATTTGTCGGGCATGGTGCTAGCCGCGAGCTTCAAGTTGTTGATAGACCTTCCATGCCTGCTTGACTTCCTCAATCGGCTTCTGAAGAAACCGCGCAATGGTCTTATAGGTGGGCCTGGAATCTTTATCCTTCTTCCGTCTCACCATTTCATCCAGCTCACCCTGTGTCCATGCCGTGAAAGGTTCACGGTACGCATTGCGAAGTGCAATGGTAAATTCTTGTAGAAGTTCGCGAGGACCATGGACCACCGTCGGCGACGGCCGGAACGACGAGGCACCTGGATGCGGACGTATCGAACCATCAGAATCCGACTCAGGTGTCGTAGGCGTCGTTTGTCCTGGCTCTCGTCCACCGTGTGCTGCGAAGGGAGCGAGAGGACGAGGCGGTGGCAGTCGATCTAACACAGATTCGGGCCGAGTACCAGGATTGTGTTCACTAGCATCACGATGTGCGGGTCGAGGCGGGGACAAAGCCGGTATATACCAGGTAGATGACGTGTCCACCGGTCGAGCCCGAATGCGTGTGGGGGATCGAGATCGGTCGGAGGAGGCGAGCTCCGTGATGATGCGGGGCCGCAACCCATGTCTGGAGTTTCTTGGTGCTCTCGGGGTCACCACCGTGTCTGTCGGACGACTACGCTCCGTCATCAAGGCAAAGTTCAGTGTGTCCAAAGCTGTCGCAACCTGGGATGCAAGAACATTGAGCACAGCCACCAGGTTGTTCACAAACTCAGCAGACAACTGCATGGCAACCGATCAAACCTCAAGGGCAACTCACACAAAGCTGCAAAGCGATAATGCTGCGGCATGGCAATGACATGGTGCATGAAAGCATGAACGACGCAAACGCTGAGGTACTTTTGTCGCTGTTGCTCCGTCACCGTTCATAAGACAGGCCGGAAGGTCTGCAGGCTGGCATGGCTTTGACCGCCGGTGGATACTTAGGTGTGTGAGCATGACGGCGGACCACGGGAACCGCGTCAACAGGACGGTCAGGTAGCCGACGGTGATGGCTGCGGGATCGTCTCCGGTGCGGCTCTCGATGTCTAGATCTTCGCCTTCGTCTGTGCTCCCAGGAGGTGCTAACACTCACCGTGCGCATGTGAGCCGGATGCTCCGCACGGCTATCCGTGGTGGCCACAAGAGTGACCGGTGTTGCCATGTGGTCAGGTCTGACCGATGTTGCTGGCAAGTACGGCGGCGCCGTGGACGGCGGAGGCAGCGGTGGGGGGTGAACTTCCGGAATCGGTGGCGGTGGAGGCGGCTGTGGATGTCGCTGCTGACCTTCAAGACGCTGCAGTCCAGCCAAAAGTAAACTGATTTGCGATGACATAGCGAGTAGCATGTGCCGACAATCACGTAGCATATCCCCATGATCCATCACAATCCCGGAAATCTGAGACAACCAGTGCCCAATCAACCAGTGATGACTAAAAGCGGCGACGGCAAGCAGTCAGAAGTCAAACAACAACTCATGCAAGCAACACCATACAAGGATAAAGCACAAGGTCAACCATGAGCCACGGACAACTCAATGCGCTTTTCCGGAAGAGGAGCGTCATGATTTGAATCATGAAAACAAGGCGCACAACACGTCGGTCAAGCTGCAACGCTATTGTACTGGCATGCCACCATGGTCGCCAAGGTCACCAGAAGATGCCCATGTAGCTGGGCACTGCGATGGAAGATCTCAGCTTCCACCTGCCATCCTTGGCATGAATGCAGTCGTAGTAGTGGGAAGCTGCGATGTCCGCGTACACGCCGCCGCGGGGTATAGTGCAATGCTGCTGTCGGAGACGAGCAGAGCCACCCACGCACACCGGGCGGTCCGTCCGGATTCCACCGAACTGCGCCGCAGATTGGATTGCCGCCTCCTGAGACTGGAGGCTGCCTCTGCAGTAGAATCCCATCGGTGGCAACCAAACTTCGTTCCAGTTGGAGCATTCACGATTGGGGGAAGGGTTTTCCTGCCACTTCGAAGGTCGGATAAGTTCATCATCACGCAGGATTTGCATGGCAGCCTGAATGTTGGTGTTATGGGACCAGAAAAATGTGGACTGCGATTGAGTGAGCTGCTTGTCCGGCAACACTCTGCGTGGCTCAAATGAGAAGATGATCCCACAGAGGTTCTTCTGCGAGTTCTTCTTGTCCGCGGAGAAGTGGTGAAACGTCCGCGTGGTTCTGCAGATATATGGCCACTTCTCCTCGCAAATGCCGAGCTGGACGATGAGTTGCTGTGGTAACGACCGCCGAGAGACCTGGAAGTAGTCCGAGATGTCTTTGACCACCTGCGCCGTCCAGCGTCCCGGAACTCCATGTGGCGGCTGAGCAAACGGAAACTCCGAAATGGACATGATCCGCTGTTCATCTTCTATGATGCTGCGGCGGTGCGGCATGAGGCTCCTGTAGACAGACTCCCATGATTTCTTCAACAGCTCCGGCTCAGGGAATACCAAGGCGGCAATCGAAGGCAAGGTGTAGTAGAGGACATCATTCACTTCGATGGCGATCTCCTCGATCCGACACCCAGTGCGTAGCTTGAAGCGATGAACCCCCAAATCAGGCACCTGCCGACGAACTGAGAGAGGCACCAGCGCGATGCGGTTCTCAGAAGGACTGGCATGAGCAGGGGGAAACGGAGGCGAACGCGGCCTCCTTTGATCACTATGGGCGTGTCTGCCATCACTCCTCCATTCACCCCAATCTTCTTCCTCATCCGAATGCCCTTGTGGGCCCGGTGTGAGCTGGATCCGCGGAATTCGTGATCGGGGGGAACGCGATCTGGGCAGCTCAGTGAGCGCTGGTGCATCCCGCGACGAGCCGTGGGATTGGACACTCTGCTGGTGTGCTATGCCATGGGTCCGGATGAACATCTGGATCTCATTGCCGTTGATGAAGTTGGGGAGGTGCTCGAGCGTCACGCGGCTCGTAGTTTGTATTGAGCCATCCGAGCGCAAAGTGCTAGTGATCATATATTCCGCCATAGTTCTGAGCCAACTAGGGGCCAAGGACAAAGCTCATGTTAAAGCACACCGCTCATGCAAACCAAGCACAATGCGACGAACGCAATCCCAAGCATGCACAAGAGGGAACAAAGGACAAGCTCACATGCAGATTTTGTCCCAAGTCGACGGCGAACGTCCCGCAGAAGGTGAGATTCAAAACCCTTGGCCTCATAAAGGCGTTTGAGAGCATCGAGCCCATGCTGTTGCTGAACCGCCGGTTGCGCACCGCGTATGATGAGCCACGAGCGAGAAGACCAAGAAGAATAGGTGAACATCCGATCATTGGCACTCCGAATTCCTTTGATTTGGGAGGGATGATCAGGTAGCTGCGGAGTGATAGTTCTGGAAGAAGAATCACATCGGTAACCCAGTACTTTGTCATCATGCTGAACCTCAAGCATTACTGGTGGGCGATAAAATTCCAGGGAAAGAAAGTTCTTGAGCACGGGTGAGTGTGGGGCTGAGTCACGAAGGAGAATGAAACGATTGTCGACGTAGCGCTCATGCCAAATCACACCAATGTCGGGCATGCAAAACCGCAGTGAAATCATGGTTCGGTGCCAGAAGAAATCCTCAACCGTAGCAACCAAATTGCACAACGGTGGCGCGGCTGGTGATCCCATAGCGACTCCTCGTTCTTGGCGGAACAAGTATCCGTTGATCTCGAAGTGACTGTTGTCAATGACAAAGTCCAGAAGGTGCCGGAGATCTTGTTCACGAAAAATTCGAGGGATCTTGGTTTGACGGCGCCACTTTCCTTTGAACATACGGCGTCGATGATCTGACTTGACTTCGTACACGGACCATTGCGAGGAACCGTGAAGGCCAACAACTTGATCATAGCGATGTAGAAGCACTTGAAGCGCCTGATGGAAACGTTCCGTAGGAATGGACGTGAAGAAGCCTGACAAGTCTTGCGATACCAGGTGGATGTACTCATCAGGATCTGCTTTTGACAGTGCTTCCCATAGCTGCTGGATAAGTTCTTGTACTGAAAGTTGACCTGCAATGTCGGGGAAAGCTGCCTTGGTGAGTTCAAATATGAGCGCACCGAAGACCGTGAGGAAGGGAGCCGCCCATGTGCGAAAGAATGAAATGATGGGTCGAGCTTTCTGCCAGTCCTTGGTCGGCTTTGGAAGGATGCGCGCTGTGGGCAACGGTGCTTGAAGTCGAAGTCCCCATGCGTATCGTTGACGTAGGAGAGAAGGTACCGTGGTTACCACTTCAGAGCGAAACGATGCTGCGGATTCGCGGCAAAGTGAGAAAACATCCCCCGCGCAGAATGTCTTCCGCATCAATATGGCAAACAGGGACGGGCACACTACATGTGCACGGGAGGGAAAATGATCCGCTGGGATAACTACCCAAGAAGACAAAGAGGCCACAGTGCGTTGCAACGATGCCGATGACCAATAAGCCTGATCTTGGAGGTTGATCCGATGGGTCTCCATTAACTGAGCCACGACAGGTTGTAGATCTGGAAGTAGATCGGAACCATGTACATGCCAGCGTCGAGCAAGTTTGCGAAGTTGCGTGGTGTAACGTTGATGCAATAGGTCGACATCACCGAAAAACTGATCCTTCATTGAGGCGGCCATGATCTCCACGTTAATGTCCGCATTGATGCGAGAAAAGTCATCCACCATTACTGCGTGACCATGTGCACGGAGTAGATGGTGGTCATCGATGTCTAAACAGCGACACGGAAAGGATGTGTCAGGCGTCCATTTACGCTGCCATGTGCGATAGTTGTATATCTTGTCGCCCAATGTGGCGCTGCGGGTTTCCACAACCCGGATCTTTGGAATGAAAAGAGAAGGGAACAGATCCCGATGGGAAGCAATCCAGTTTTGTAACCATGTGCCAAGTAGCGCTTTCCAATTTTGGACATGCAGCGGCGGCAAAAGTAGCTGTGTCAGAGTGGAGGGTGGTTGCAGCCGTCGTTTGCGCAGTACCTGGGCGAGTAGCTTCTGGGCCTTGGAGCGGAAGGGTTCGTTGACAAATACTGCGAGCCGCAATAAGTAGTACAGCTGAGTGGGAGGGAAAGCGGCTGACAGTAGGTCACGCATGACTTGGAACGACGCTCCTGTATTCGATCCCAGCTGATAGAGGATCGAGTAGTGGGCTTGAATGTCATCCAGGGTGTCAGGTCGTAGTTGCCGTTGGAGATCCGGATGTAGTCGTCGTCGAAAGCGCTTGTGCAAGCCGAGGGAAGTGGGAGACGACAACGAGTGGCGTCGAAAATCTACAAGATGTTCCCGGAAGCCCACCTTGCGCAAGATTCTGTGTACCCAGGGCGCATTCAAATGCGGGCGTAGCAGGTATTGCCATTTGCTTTCTTGAACCCACACCGAGGAAACTGGAAGTTTGATTTCCACTGGTACAGCACAGAAGAGCCAGTAAGTATTGGATCGTTTCCAGTAGTGAAGCGCCGGTTCAAAGAAGGCATGCCGTCCACGAAGTAGTTGTAGAAATTTGCGACTGCGTGAGTGTTCACGACGTAGAACATCCTGATCAGTCGCCCCAACATAGTATGGTGTGTGCCATGGGGAAAGTCGAATGTAGACGCACGGTTGTTGGTGATGACCTGGATCATGTATGAAGTCGTAGAGGTCAGGAAATCGCGCCCGCAATGAGCGTAGATGTCGCGAGTCAGCGAAAGTCGAGTGCATGATTTCACACAAGAGAGAAGTCTTGTAGAAGTGAAGGACTTCGAAGAACGGCGGGAGGTAGCCGTGATCCTGTGAAATGAGACGTTGTAAGAAACTGATCAATAAATAGGCAGCGCACCGACATCTGTGAAGTTCATACCTGTTGGCCACGGTGTGCTGAGAGTTGGACATGGCGCAATTCGGAATCTGGAGGGCTATCCGGACCACAACTAAGACCTCGAGGATGAGACCCAGCCACGGCAATTGTGTGATGGATTCGTACTCCTCAAGTGGAATCGACGGTGGTGGTAGTCCAGGGAAACAGTAATGCCAGCACGTCGAGAATGTAGTCAACGAGTGCAGAAGGTCGTCCAGCGACTGCCATTGTGCAACATCATCATAGATTCCGCAGTGGCGAAGTTCATCCAACATGGTGAGATGCAACCAACGAAATCTACCACAAGGCGGCGACATAAATACAAGCATCTCAGACAATCACACAAGAGGCAACGCAAGAACAAGCAAGTACAAGATCAATCATGTGCAACGCAAACACTTGACGGACGAATTTTCACCTGGACTCATCCGTGACATTGTTGCCGCTCCGGGCTCATATGAGATCGAAGGTCGAAATGATGCCTTCTCATCCACAAAGCAGGCGAGCGGTCACGATGAGGTGACTCAATGCCTTCTCGGTGAGTTTGGTAAGGTACCCGGGTTCAAGACCCCATAATGCTGCCATTGCACCGAGTGTGGGCGCATCGCCCTTCGGCATGCGCTGCCTGGCCTGAAGAAGCTGCGTCGCCATAGAATCTAATGACTTGTTGCCGTTGAGCCGGGACGGGTGATTGGCCCACTTAACCAGCGACGCCAAAGTGGTTGTTGTGGGTGATTGCTTGAGGAAAAGGCGAGGTTGGTCACTGGTCCATGTGTAGTACTTGACAACTTCATCCGGCGTGCTGTGCATGGTGAGCAACTGTGACGCCGCCGGTTTGGACGGCGGTGACGACACTCCGTGAAGAGACTGCATGATCCGAGGTTGCACCACGCTATCAAACGACTTGCCATCCAGGGCGGCCGCGCTGGCTGTGGGAAGGGAGCTGGCAGGTGACGAGGATGGTGTGTGGTTGACCGGTGGCGGTGTAACCAACTCTGCATCATCTTTCTGATTTGTCATCGTGGGCGAGGTCGATGCGCGAAGTGATGCGGAATACTGAGCTTGGAGAAGTTCATGCGCACGATTCAAATCATTGAACTTCTTGACCATGTCATCATTCTGGGCAGCAGGTGCGAGAGAGGTGTGATGTTGTTGAAGAAATTGAAGTACCAGGTTGGCCAAATGGTCGTGGACCTTGATGCGCTGATTGAAGTCATCAATGTTGAGACCCAACGTGTTGGCAAGGTCCTTTTCCAGGGTGAGCAGGTTGAGTGACTGCGATCTTCGTAGTAATTTGGAGCATGTACTCCAAAGTAAGGCCTCAGTGCGAGTGCGAAAGCCTTCCCACGTCACGAATCGGCCGTGTGCAAACGGCCTGAGTAGCCAGTTGGTGAGGCCCCCGTGGATAACCTGAACCAGGCGTACGTCCCTAATATCCATGCCTGACATGTCGCGAAGGTTGCCATGTGGAGTGTTGGCAACAGTCATGGGCAGGCTAAAGTTGTAGAGTTGGTTGACATCAAACATGCCGTCTGCAGGTGTCCAGTCAGGCGAGGGAGTAAGCCAGGCTTTCTGAGGACGAACCGGTAGAGCTGTAGGAGGTCCAGGTGAAGGTGTAGGTGTTGGGAGGTAGTGACCGGTGGTGGCATCATTGGTGGCATGAACTTGGATGGCGTGGGTTCAGGAGGGATCGGCATCATGTAGTTGATCGCCGGGTATTGGAATTGCTGTGTGGGGTTGTGAGTCGATTGAAAGTTGGTAGGCACCATCGGAAAGTTGTTGGCAGCGTTGTAGCCGGAGTTGTGTTGCCATGAAACCAAGTTGTTCCAATCCATGTTCTCCGAGACCTGGTTGTCATTGTGTTCGCGTCGGTGTGCTTTACGAGCTTGAGGGGAAGGACTCCGATCACGTCTGCGTCGAGTCCTGGATCTGTCACGATCATCACGTCGAGACATGGTGACGCAACTAAATC
This sequence comes from Effrenium voratum, assembly GCA_963377175.1. Taxonomy (NCBI): domain Eukaryota; class Dinophyceae; order Suessiales; family Symbiodiniaceae; genus Effrenium; species Effrenium voratum. The sequence goes on along the minus strand of CAUJNA010000350.1, from coordinate 166,241 downwards.
GGAATTTGCACACTTCCACCTTGAGAGAAACGAATCCGACAAAATGCAAGTCAATGCAAGTTCAAGTCAGCGGCGATCAGTAGCAAGTCAATGCAAGTTCAAGTCAGCGGCCATCAGCAGCAATGGTGATAGAAACGAATCCGACAAAATGAAGGTCAATGCAAGTTCAAGTCAGCA
>CAUJNA010000350.1:151064-163564 GCA_963377175.1 Effrenium voratum | reverse complement strand
ACTTCTCACACTTCGCGCCTGGGGCCGGTAGCGGGTGAGCAGCATGAAGAGCCGGCCCTCCGCTAGGGCGGCCCGCAGCACAATTGTGGCGCCATTGGGCCCGGCCTGGCCCGCCTGCCGAGGGTCCTCCCGGAACCTGCCAATGGGGAGGGTGGAAAGAGTAGACAAAAGCCCGGAACAAGTAAGGACAAACATCCAATCAGCACCACGCAAAAAGTTTAACGATCCATCAAAAGTACAGCCGTTGAGAGCCTGCTTGGGTCTTCGCCTGGCACGCCTTGCCACACTTGGCGTGCTCAAGCCAACAGCTCTGGATAGTGTCGGGTCCGAGATCTCGAGCTGACTTAAGCGGTTTGACATGGTTTGACCACAAAATCAACCAGCAGTGACACCTTGTGCACTGGGCGGCCGGGGCACCAATTCGACACGATGGGTATGTCCTCCACGATGAGCACCGGGCTCACGTCTCCCGTGCCTGCGTCCTCTAGGGACACATTCGAGGCATCGAAGAAGGAGGCGATCATTGGCCCTGGCCGTGTGCTTAGGCAAATGTGGTTGCAACTGCGCGATTATTGCAGGCCCCGCAAGCTGGCACCTGAGTGCCTTCTGGGACAGTTTCGAGCCGATGGGCCAAGTGCGGCAATCACTTTGAGCGACTTCCTCCCATCACAACCTTGGTGCGGACCGGCCTGACAGCATGCCGTCGCCCTCCACAGAGGGCCAGGCCTCCACATAGATGAAAATCCTTGGGCACAGGGCACAGGGCATCAGTTCCTTTAAGAGGCACGCCAGGGGCTCAAGGCTTATAACTGCGCTAGGGAATCATTGAGGAATTCCAGTGAATGATTAGAGCCCAACTGCACCCTATCCAATTTCGCAAAACGCGTTGCTCGCCTAGGTTGATGCGCAGCCTGCGTTGCAGGTCGGACTTTGATGCAGTCTTCGTTAATGATTGAGCATGCCTGCGCGCAAACAGTTTCACCTCCACCGAAGGAACTGGCAATGTGACATACCAACAAGAGAAATATGCAGACCCCTCGACATGGCTGTCTAAGGTTGGACTTGGGCCAATTGCGCTTGCCTTCGTGTTCCCCTTTAGGATATAGGGTCTCGGCTGTTTTGAACCGCTCGGTCAAGTGAGCTTTGTCCGAGGCTCATGTAGGTCTTGCTGTCCTGGAACCGGCAGTCTGTAAAGTTCCAGATCTGAAGGCTCGCATCCTGAGCTCACTTGCAACAGTCACATGGGGATATTGACCACTTTCCTCTTGGTTGCGCTTGAAACCATCCTGAGAAAGGTAGCCCACCCAACAGACTACACTCCCATAAGAGCAGCATTCAAGTCAGGACCACCGTGGGGCGAATCACGTCTGACCTTGACTCCCGCTTGGAGCCCCGGTTTGGAGAGGCCCCCTGGCTTCAAGAATGCAAAGTTTTGCGCTTGAAGAGTGAAAAGGACATCCATATTTGAGACCATGTCCCTTTCATGAACCCAAACAAAGAACTGGTTCCAGCCCAAGGGCGCCCGAAGCCACACACATGCCTGCCAAGAGCTCCGACTGAACTGAGTCTGCAAAAGCCGGGAACTCAAATGAAAGGGACATTTGCTCATCACGGGCTTTTGCCGTTTCTCTTCCGCTAACCATGCAAAGTGGGAGGGCGTTGATTCTCCTTGCGCCGCTGTTTGTTACTTAGCACCAGCTCAAAGAAACAGACTCCTGAGCATCGATCCTCGTTTCAAAGCAACATTTGGGATTGTGCACAAGGCTTGGGGCTGGTTCGCTGAAAGTTTTAGAAGGTGCGTGATGGGTTGGTTTGGGCGTGAGAGAATGCTTTTTGTTTTGAAGAGGTAGATGTAAACAAACCCCAAGGTAGACGTGTCCGTCTGTGTTCCTACGGCTTGTGCTTCCTAGGTGTGGCGTGGGATGGCGTGGGCCTCGGGCAGGTACAGCCGTGTAGTCCCAGCATCAGCTTCATCATTCGGACAAGGTTTGTCCCACTTTTGGTGCGGACTTGGAGGCTGGTTTGAGGATGGGTTTCAGGCTGCAGTTGAGGTGACTTACGGTTGATCTTGTTTCCCCCTAAACAGGTTATTGTTGGGCCTAATGAACGGGCCGCGTGCTGGCCCGCGTGCTCGCCACCAGTGTGCGCATATACTTGTCTCCCAGTATGCGGTGTGCAAATTTACTTGCCTCCCAGTGCTGCCAGATCGCCGGGATGTCGCCGGATAGCCGGACCGCATGATCGCAAAAGCGCCCATTGTTGGCTCATCGCATTCTCGGCGCGCAAAAGTGCTCTTTGCTGGCGTGTGCGCAGCGGTGCAGGCCAGGCTAGCACGTGAATGAGTCTTGCAGCGTTTGCGGCGCTCAAGGTGTCGTGCTTGTATGTTGCTGCGCACCGGAGACGTGAGACGGATGCCATGTCTTCTTCATGTGACCAGCCCAGCAAAAGCTTTATTCAATGTGCTTGCTCTTGCAGGGAGACGAGCCCTTGTGGATTCACCGAACGAGCACTGTAGAAACTGAGCTTATGCTATTTTTTGCTTAATGTCCCAAAGTGTACTGGGAAGGAACAACTTCCATGGCCTGCGCCTTGTCCGGGATAGGCGCTTTCGAGACGCTGCCGTGTCAAGCATTGCGCAGAGGCTGTTGTGTTTTTTGCTTCGTGTCCCACAACGGGCTTCGTTGGCGCGTAAGAGTGCTCCTAGTGCTCCTTGTTGGCGCATCATCGTGTCCAGTGTCGGCGCACACATGGCGTACAAGCTTGTTCGCTGTCGGCGCGCAAGAGTGTTCACTATTGGCGCAAAAGCGTATCCATTGTTGGCGCACACAAGTTTTTTTTGTAGGCGCGCAAGCGTGTTCTCTGTCGGCGCACTAGTGTTCCTTGTTGGCGCAACAGTGTGTTCACTGTTAATTGTTTGCGCATAAGCGTGCCCATGTTCAAGTGTGTTCACTGTCGCGCACACGAGTGTTCCTTGTTGGCGCATAAGTGTGTCCACCGTCGGCGCACAAAAGTGTCCGTTGTTGGCGCGCAAGCGTGTCCTCTGTCGGCGCACAAGAGTGTTCCTTGTTGGTGCATAAGCGTGTCCACCGTGCGCCCAAGAGTGTTTCTTGTTGGCGCATCATCGTAGCCAGTGTCGTTCCCTGGTGTTCACTGTCGCCGCGCAAGAGTGCTCCAAGAGAAAACAATTTTGGCGGTCCCTCAAGAAGACGCATTGCGTTCTTACAATCTGCTTGGGACCTACGCTAGTATAACTCACTATTGGGCTGCTGTTGTGCTGGTTTTGGTTTGTTGTTGCCCAACATTCAGGCTAAGCCGAACCAAACAAGGGATGCTGCTGATGCGGAGGAACATGATGTCGGTGATGCTGGGATTGTTCCTTTATTCACTCAAAGACCACGCACCGATCCCCATGAACAAACATGCCCTCGTAGCTGTGAACCAACAACCAAACCACCGAACTAGGAAAAACACCTCATCTCAAACCCTAACTCAAACCAACAAGCCCAAACCCAGTGCTACCCACCCACCCAAACACCTCACCAAACCCTAACTCAAACCAACAAGCCCAAACCCAGTGCTACCCACCCGCCCAAACACCTCACCCCCCGGCCCCCCGCCCGCCCGACAGGCAAACCGCACCACCAAGCCTGCCTGCCAAGCCAAACACGAGCGAATGCGCAGGCAACCAAAAGCATCGGCAGCACTGGATTGCAAACTAAAGCCAAGCGTCAATAGACACATCCTGGAGATAACAGTCAGGACCACCCAGGGCCCCCTCCAGGCTGCGAATGGACAAGGATGTCACACCTCACGGACTCAAAATAGCGGAGAAGATGTCACCAGGAAGGCTTTGAATTCAGACTACCGCGGAACATTGAACCAAGGTATGCGGTGTGTGTGTGTGTCTGTGTGTCTGCGTGTCTGCGTGTCTGCGAGTCTGCCTGTCTGTGTGTCTGCGTGTCTGTGTGTCTGTGTCTGTGTGTGTGTGGGTGTGTCTGTGGGTGTCTGTGGGTGTCTGTGTGTGTCTGTGTGTGTCTGTGTGTCTCTGTGTGTGTCTCTGTGTCTGTGTCTGTGTCTGTGTCTGTGTCTGTGTCTCTGTGTCTGTGTCTGTGTCTCTGTCTGTGTCTCTGTCTGTGTCTCTGTCTGTGTGTGTCTGTGTGTGTCTGCGTGTGTCTATGTGTGTCTGGGCGTGTCTGCGTGTGTGTCTGTGTGTGTGTGTGTGTGTGTGTCTGTGTGTGTGTGTGTGTGTGTCTGTCTGTCTGTCTGTCTGTCTGTCTGTCTGTCTGTCTGTCTGTCTGTCTGTCTGTCTGTCTGTCTGTCTGTCTGTCTGTCTGTGTGTGTGCGTGTGTGGGTGCGTGCGTGCGTGCGTGCGTGCGTGCGTGCGTGCGTGCGTGCGTGCGTGCGTGCGTGCGTGCGTGGGTGGGTGTGTGGTGTGGGTGTGTGGGTGGGTGGGTGGGTGGGTGGGTGTGTGTGTGTGTGTGTGTGTGTGTGTGTGTGTGTGTGTGTGTGTCTGTGTCTGTGTCTGTGTCTGTGTGTGTGTCTGTGTCTGTGTGCGTGCGTGCGTGCGTGCGTGTGCGTGTTTATGTGGGTGTGCATGTGTGTGCGTGTGTTTCTGTGTCTGCGCCTGTGTGTCTGTGTGTCTGTGTGTCTGTGTGTCTGTGTGTCTGTGTGTCTGTGTGTCTGTGTGTCTGTGTGTCTGGTTGTCTGGTTGGCTGTGTGTCTGTGTGTCTGTGTGTGTGTCTCTGTGTGTCTGTGTCGGTGTGTGTGTGTGGTGTGCGTGTGTCTGTTGTCTATGTGTTTGTGTGTTTGTGTCTCTGTGTCTCTTCGTCTCTGTGTGTGCGTGTGTGTGTGTCAAACTCACAAGGACTGGAAAACAATGTCAAAACACCATGATAACATGCCATGCTGATAGAACGATCCCAACAAAGCAAACCACCAAAGAACATGTGTCGGTCATTTCTCGTGAGTCATGACAGCAGTTTCCAATGTGACTGATTCTCAGTTTTGCGAGTGACCACGCGCTAAAGAAAACAATGCATTGGCAAGCACGCGGGGCGGCGGGGGGCAGCGGGAAACAGGCATGAGGGGGCGTCGCCGACAAAGCAGGGTAGCAAACGGCTCTTGGAAAAATCACCCACATCCTGATTCGCTTTTTTGACATCCCTGCTGCTGGATGAACCTGAAAGTCCCCCCAACACTGGCTGAGGCACCCTCATACATGCCTGGAGAGGGTCCATTGCCACTTCAAGTTCATACCCAAATAGGGGGAACACTTCCTAATGCGGCTTCTCCTTTGGTTTCCCCCAACCAAAAGAGCCAAATCTGCGCCCTGCCTGATCCGCCAATGGCGTCCACCGCCATGGCCCAAACACGTCCGGGATCCGTGGTCTGCCAAGCGCGGCGAACAAAGATCTGGGGGTGTTTGTGCATAGCCCTGCTGCATACCCTTGAAAACAACCCCAAAGGTTTTGTTGTCACGGTTGGTGGGAAGAAGGTACCAAATGTGGCTTAAACTTATGACAACTGGTCACCGCGGCCACTGAATGAAGACATGCCCTCGTTTTACCCTGTAGTCGCGGAAGTCGTTTGGGATCATAAGCAAGCAGTTGTGTCCTCTGTTCCCTGGTTGCCAACTCACTTTGTAGAAATTCAAGCACCACTAACATGATCTCATGCTGTTGCTTTGGTGGTCAGGGACCGAAGTGGGTCTGTCCGCAAATGGGGTGCCCCTTTCGGATGCCTTGAAAGCGAACCAAAGGACACCAGACAGTTTTAGAAGTTGCCCTATCAGAGGACTCACCCGACATTCAAGACAACTGAGCAGCAGCCCATCTTGTTTCGAGTCACCCCGGGGTCACCCCCTTCATTGTTTCTAGTCCCTGCGCCTGAAAGCGCACGTCGAAGCCATCGAGCGTGGGCAGTGTGAGAAGCACTGGGCTCACCGCGAAGTTGTTGGATCGTATGACCTGTGCGACTCAGGCTAGCCAAAATGCTTTGGAACATCAAATCCGAGGCACTTAATCCGCCGAATGAGGCGCACGGGAAGGGTGGTTAGTACAGGAGATGGTTTTTCCGAGTGTTACGCGAATTCTATTCCCAATTTGCTCCAGTTCTATTCTATTTCGGGGGGTTGGCTGTAGAGGCACCAGCGCCTGACACCCCGAGCCTCGCCGGCGTTTTATTCTTAAGGAGATGTTGCCAGCTGTGGTCTCAGCGACGAGCAACATGAAATGGGCAATGAGGGGAAATGAAGGGAGATGAGAGACATTAAATGAGAATTCAGAGGGACATAAAAGGGGCAGGGAAACACAGCTGAAATGACGGGAAATGAAGGAACATTGAAAGAACATGCGGGAAATGACATGAACGGACATGAAGGGAAATTGAGGAACATGCGGGAAATGAAGGAACACTAAAAAGGAAATACCCGGAAATTAAATTGGGAAATGAAGGGACATGAAAGGAAATGAGGGAAATTACATCAAGATCTAAGAAAAGACTCCAAAGCGAGGTACTTGACTCCAAATATCAGGACACGGTTGATCACTCCATAGAGGAGTGGGTCGAGGCGGTCCTGGTTCGGGGGCTCAACTTCAATGGGCGCACTGTCTCGGACTTCTTCGAGGAGTATGAGGCATATGCGGCAGAGTGGGGTAGACGCCTCACCACCGCAAATTTCAACCCTAACAAAAGCGGCTTTTATACGTCATACGACATGACAGAGAGAAACATGACACGGAAAGAAGTGAAGGGACATGAACGAACATGACGGAAATCAAATGAAGGAACATGAAGTGAAATGAAGGCAGAAATGAAGGGACACGAAGCGAACTTAGATGAGACATGAAGAGCAGGGTTCCCTGTGGCCGGCTGTTTCGAATCAGAGTCTAAATCAAATTCAGGGCACCTGCCTCGCTAAATCCGCTGACGCCTGTCGAGCGTGTAGATGGCAGTCCGCAACTTGGTCTTCCTTCGGATCTCTTATCAAAGCCGAAGGCTTTGGGGGCTGCCGTTTCTTGGGCATGGTGCTGGGTGTCCAAAACCCTGTAATTGTCCTGTGTTTTTAGGGCTTGCTTGCTAAAAACCTGCGTTTCGCCTAGGGGGGGGGTTCCCCGCACACACGCAGGATCTGCATCCCCAGCATCATCAGGGTTACCTTGCTGCTATGAATTTGTCTTTTTTTTGCAGATACTAATGGTGTTTTGATGTTTTAAGCGATGTTGGAATCGGCCTATTAGGTCTGGGTGGGGCCAAGTGCAGTGATACGTTGAGGAACTGCTTGAATTTGCAAAAATGAGTGTTTTTTGCAATTCCCCACCTACGGAGCAGTTACTGCGAAACATCCCCTGCATTTTCGAGTTTGGAAGTTTGAAGGGTTGCTAGTATCTGCTTTTGATGGTTGATTTTGAGAAATATCAACAAATCCTGGTTTTTTGAACTTTTTTGGCCAGCCGGCTGCATTCCCAGCATTCCCGACATCTCTAGTATTTTCTGTGTTACGTCAATTTTGTGTGTCTGAAAGTCTTGAAATGTTGGATTTCCAGCATCCCCAGCATCTGGCACATGTTTCCTGACTGAAAAATAGGAAAGTGCCAAGAAGGCCTTGTTGTGGCACTTTCAGACTTCCACAAAAAAAGAAAAATGGTCTTAAAACCCCTTGCACCCCACTGACGTCGGCGGATCGCGTAGCGATTTCAATAACCCTCCCCCCCCACCCCTTTTGCGCTGCCTTCACGAAGACGGTCCTGGACAAAGTGCCGTCGGTGTGAAACCGACGGTCCTCCACATAGACGTACAGGGCATAGATCTGTCCTGGCGCATGGCTCAAGAACTCATTGAGTGTGTAATGTGTTGAAGCACACACCACATGTTTCCAGAGTCTTCCATTGGTGGTTGTTGAAAAGTACCCTACTGGAAACATCATGGACTGGATGGGGTTCGACGATTTCAAACAAGTCCACATGCTGGCCCTTGACATGTGCAAACCAGCTTCATGCCTTGCCCCCCCCTGGTTGCCAACCCTCAAAAGGAAAACCCCAAACGAGCAAAACATCCTTGCTTAGAGGCAAGCCCAAAGAATCACCCTTGCTTGAAAGATAAGCTTTCAGCACCAGGACTGAAGTGGATACCACAATTCCCGTTCGGTTGGGAAGCAAGGGGAATGACGAACATGGTTGCGCACAATCACTCTTTCTGTGACACCAAAGCAGGCCATTCGACATCCATGACAACTTTGTCAGGACTCCGGTTAAAGGACCTGCATCATGGTGAGTGAGATTGCCATAAACTGGGCACAGCCACCTTGTGCCAAAATAGAGGGACTGCAAAAATGTTGTTTTCCCTTTAAACCTTCCCCAAAAGGGTACCTCCAAGACAGACAAGCCACCAATCGTAACTCGCCTGGGTCGAGTTGGCACCCGGTGAGCGAATAGGTCTGCACTGTGGCCTCGATCAGGCCCGCTGTGATGCGGCAGCTGAGAGCTCCCACGGCACCAAAGTTGGCCACCATCCGGGACCTGCGCATCAGTTAAAACGCGGACGAGTGCTCCGCGGAAAACCAAAAGGTGCTTTTGGCCGCCTTTGGGTACGTGGCAAAACACAGGGACCACACAAATGCTTCTCTCTTGCTAGTTTCCTTGAAACCAGCCACACAGACGATACCCCCCGATTGAAAAGCAACACGCATATAATTGCTATGGGTATATATAGGAATCCATAATCATGTATGACATATCAAATGATATATTCCAGGATCAAAGCAATGTGATGGTTGCATAAAATAGATACAGGCGTTTGCGCAAAGGCCGCACCCAGCTGCGTCCGGGTTGCGACTTTTTGGTTACCATGAAAAGGATGCAACCCAAACATGCATCAGGTATTCGACAGGACCCCCAAATTTGAGGTCCTTGGGGAGACCAACACATGGGCTTGGAAGAGGGTGCAAAGCACATAAGCCGAGCTTTTAGTTGTTAGTCGTCGGCCATGCCATTTCAGCCCACAAAACCCATCTGGACAACAAGCAACATGTCATGCATATTCCAGGCAGTCCAGTTTGAGCAGCATGCCCTCAGAAATGGTTTGAGCTGTGATTCCACTTGTCCAACGTTCTCTGGACTGATGTGTTTAATGCAAATGGACTTTGAACATGAACTCGCTTCAATATATATATATATATATATATATGCAGCTGGAGCATGAAGTCCAGTTGAACTTAAAGCATGCTGAATACGATTGAATGATACTTCCAGCAATGACACTTCTCTCGGACTCCGCGATGCTATCTGTTACACGACATTTTCTCTGCCGGAACACAAATCACATTGTTAAAAAAAGAGACGTAGGGACAACTCAGTGTTCACTCGCCTGCAGATTTCTGATTCGGCCCTAGTGCTGGGCTCATCAAAAACAATACGGACAGTGTCTTGGAGCAGGGATGGTAAAGGCCAATCACACAAAGGTTTGGGTTGGGTCCGGGGGCCCAATAAACTTGCAGATTCTGACAGGGAAGGTCAACAAGCAGACTATATTCCAACTATGGCGATGTCCCCCTGAAACCAATACTGAAAAAATACAAACAAATCAACCAGCTCAGCTTGCAAGAAACTAGCACACCTCGTGAACAGGGCCCTATTGACATCATCCCGCTTGAAGAAAGCTCTTTCAATTTGGCCTTTTCGCTTGCAGCCATCAAAAAGGATACTCTGTAGTGTTTTTTTGCGGGTACTCTCTTGGGGTAACTCAAAAGGAGAAGCAACAACTGCCCATTTGGATGCGCATCCATGCAGCGTTTCTGGAGCCCCGGTGAGCTTTCCAGTCCAGTGCCTTGTTGGGGGCTCCACCAAGGATGCGGAGGGCGTGACCACCACCCAAACCCTTCCTGGCTTCCTGAGCCGGTCTACCGGAACGAGCAAGGGAATCCGAGGGGAAACCGAAATGGAAACCAAAAAGGAAACCAAAAAGCAAAGCAAATCTGAAACCGATGATTCAAACGGGGCAGCTTTAAAGAGGGAAAACCAGAAGGAACCAACTAAGGTCTACTTGGAGGTTTTCTGCGGGCCCTAAAAACTATCCCCAGGGACATGATTGACACCCATCGCAAGCGCCAACCAAGGACCCTCCGTTGGCTTGCCCGTTTCTGTGTTGGCCCAACCATGGAACGCTGGCATCCGTGCTGCGCTCACCGTGCAAGCCATGAGTATTGCCCACTATACTTCTGCGGCTGCTTGGGAATGGAACACTTCCTTTTCGAACTTGCTGTGCGCAGAAGTATGGGCACGATGCGAGAGAAAGATGTGTCAGCCCTAAGCTACTAAAGGGTCTTCCATGTAGCTGCGAGAAGCGTTTCTTGGGGACCCTCAACGACACAGCTTGCGAGGCAGCGCAGCGAGCGCGGTCGAGCGTGTTTCTCATTGAACAGGCGGCCGTGGGCAAATGTAATGGGCACCCCAATGAAGCACTAGCATCTGTTACCATGACGCTGGGCGAAAGGGAGCGGGATCCAGGTGGGCAGGTGGGGGGTGAAGGGTTGAAATTGGGGGTTGGAATTGAGACCATGACCACAACAAGGGGGGCATGAGTGATTCAGAGGGCCCGGTGATGCCGCAATGTGAACTTGCGACACAATCCGTTCCCCGGACTCCGGTGACGGTAAAATCGACCTGGGGCCCCGACTTGGGGGTGAAGCGAAAGTCGATGCTGTCCGTGGTGGGCTGCGACAGCAAGGCCGGCTCCACCTCGAAGCCGTTGGAGACCTGGCCGAAACGGTCGAAGGCGAAAGGCGAAGCAAACCTCTGGTGAACCTATGGGCCTATGGCCTATGGCCTATGGGTATGGATTCCAATTGGACAAATGATGCCATGATTGATACAGATAGTTCTCTAATTCGACATGGACCCTTTGGTGGACAGCATCACCACTTTTGGAATTCATAGCCACATGGTCGCGGGGAATGTTGGCCCGCAATAGTTGTCTGAAAGCCATGAAGCGCTTATGGCCATCCCTGCTGCAACCATCGGAAATCAGATCGAACTGATTTGAACACTTTCCACTGTGCCAAGCAAGAAGTCACATCTCCATATGAGAAAAGGAGATATGAGGGGACAACTCTTTGGGACCGGCCACCTGGAGCTTGAGACGTTGAAGACATCTCGCCACCCCCTTCCCAGTCAAGGGGCGCCCACTTCGATGGCAAAGGGAGTCGACAAAGTGCCGTCGAAATGCGAGTTCTCATCCTGGGAGGCTGGAAGATGGAAGGTCTTCAAATTTTCAGCACGACTCACGCCCAGCTTCGAATCTTGGCCTTTGGGTAATGCATGACAGCTGCCCGCAAAGCTGGAAATCTGTGACCGTTACATCGCAAGACCTCCATCGCTTCGGCGCAGCTTTTTGCACTGAGGACTCATGCGAAAGAACGAGACACGCTTGGCTTGACATTCAAGTCCGCTTTGGACCCAAACCTCCCACAGCCAACAAACACACACGCAAGCGAACACAAACACAAACACCCAACGATACAAATACAGACACATCAAGAACATACACAGACACACAAACACAAACACAGATTGATCAAACCAAACATCTCCTCCCTCAGGGCCCAAGGATCGAATAGACTAGGGCATTTTGGCAAATGAACATCCGCGCTCCGCTGAGCTCCTTGTTACAGGCCGGAAGCAAGTGCCTTGAAGCTTGCTTACTTGCTTGCGTGCAAAAAGCGTAATGTTGATTGCCTTCTCGCTTTGGCTTTTGAGAGCAACGGCAAAGCCAGCGCTTGGACAAGGCCCCGTACAAGAAAACGAGCGCAGCAAAGAAGGCGGTCCAGCTTGCAGGGCCAGAATCGTGTTGTATTTGTGGAAAGCAAAGGAAAGCAGAAGCTATCGAGCACACATGTGCAACAAAGCAAATGTAGGACTTGGTAGAGCTGAGACACGGATCGACAGGATACTTCTGGGCTTGAATCATATTGATTTTTGGCATCGGAAGCCGCGCCTTTGAGCAAGCTAGGCCGAACCAGAGCATCTGTGTGCTTGAGCCGGTCCCCATCAAACCGTTTGGAGAAATGGGCTTTCCGAAGCACACACCCCCAGAAGAAAGCTTGTTTCGCAGCTTGGTCGTGTTAGTCTTGGCTTGCTTGTGAATCGGCATTTCTACTGGCTCTTGCAACACCGCTTTTGCCTTTGTGCACCCAACACCGCGCCACATTCTCCTGATCTCCTGCAACCCCAAACATGGGGCATCTTTGAGCCATCAAACAAAACACACACATCAACATGAAAAACTCCTTCGACTCACATTTGGGCAGGAGTCAAGGCCTGTGTGTGTGTGTGCTTGTGTCTGTCTGTGTCTGTGTCCGTGTCTGTGTGTCATCTGTTGCTGCATAACATGTTGCTGCGGGCTCCTCGATGTAGATGTAGGCGACATAGGAGCTGAGGTACAACAAGGGGCAGTTCGGCATTGTGATGATCTGGCAAGCGGCTGCTTGCTATGCTCCACTGCGCATT
>CAUJNA010000350.1:136064-143564 GCA_963377175.1 Effrenium voratum | reverse complement strand
CACACACACCACACACCACACACCACACACCACACACCACACACCACACACCACACACCACACACACACAAACACACACACACACAACGCACACCACACACACACACAACGCACACCACACACACAACGCACACACAAACACACACACACACAAGCACACACACAAACACACACACACACACAAACACACAAAAAAAACACACACACAAAAACACACACACACACACAAAAACACACACACACAAAAACACCCACACACACACACAAAACACACACACACACACAAACACAAACACACACACACAAAACACACACACACACACAAAAACACACACACACACGAACACACGAACACACGCACACGCACACGCAAAAAACACACACACAAGAAACACACACACAAAAACACACACACACACAAAAACACACACAAACACACACACACACACAAACACACACAAACACACACACAAACACACACAAACACACACACAAACACACACACACAAACACACAAACACAGACAAACACACACAGAAACACACAAAAAACACACACAAACACACACACACACCACACACCACACACACACACCACACACACACAACGCACAAACAACACACACACACCGCACACAACACACACCAAACAAACACACAAAACCACACACACACAAACACACACAACCACACACACAAACACACACACACACACCACACACCACACACCACACACCACACACACACACCACACACACAACGCACACCACACACACAACGCACACAACACGCACACACACACACACACGCCACACACAACACACACCAAACAAACACACAAAAACACACACACACACACACACACACACACACACACACACACACACTAACACACACACAAACACACACAAACACACACACACACAAACACACACACAAACACACACACACAAACACACACACACACAAACACACACCACACACCACACACCACACACCACACACCACACACCACACACCACACACCACACAACACACACCACACACCACACACCACACACCACACACCACACACACACAAACACACACACGCACACAACGCACACCACACACACAACGCACACCACACACACACACAACGCACACACAAACACACACACACACAAACACACACACACAAACACACACACACACACAAAAACACAAACAAAAACACACAAACACACACACAAACACACACACACACACAGACACACACACACACAACACACCACACACCACACACCACACACACACACACACACCACAGACACAACACACACACACAAACACACACATACACAACACACACACACCACACACAACACACACACAGACAGACACACACACACACACAGTCACACACACGGTCACACACACAGTCACACACACACAAAAACACACACAAACACACACACAAACACACACACACACACACACACACACACACACACACTAAAACACACACACACACTAAAACACACACACACACACTAAAACACACACACTAAAACACACACACACACACACACTAAAACACACACACACAAACTAAAACACACACACACACACACACTAAAACACACACACACACACACTAAAACACACACACACACACTAAAACACACACACACACACACTAAAACACACACACACACACACACACACACACACACACACACACACACACACACACACACACACACACACACACACACACCACACACAACGCACAACGCACACACACACCACACACCACACACCACACACACACACACCACACACAACGCACACACACACACACAACACACACACACCTACACCTACACCGGAGCCACAATCAAGACCCGGGTAAGTGAAGGGTAGTCAGGGACGATCCCAGCCAAAAATAGCTGCGGCCGCCTTCTTAGTTCTTTACATGGTTCTGGGTCGACCATTTTTGTATTGGGTTTTGATTGTGGCTCACCTGCTATTCAAAACAACGCAACTGAGTGCAGCTTGTTGAAAGCTGACAAGTAACAGGAGGCTAGGTGTAACCTGTCCTTGAGCCGCCCCCAGCATCTTTTGCCGTGGGTTTACTCGGTGAAAGTCACATCTCGTTGTAGTTGCTCACATTCAAACTTTCTTATGGGTATGGTGCCAAACTCAAAGCCACCTCGTCGCTCATTTTGCCTTGCAGACCATTTTGTCTTCAGACTCGTCAAACGAAGCCTTTCTTGCATGGTACGCAAGTGATACAGGTTCATAGAGGCGGGCAGTCCAATTTAGGGAAAGCGCAGGTTGTTGACGAGGCCACCAAGTATGTGCCGTGGAACATTTTGGTTGGCCTTTAAAAATCAGCATTGTCGCAACATGCCACGCAACAAACAGCATGGGCAGACTTCAAGCATGCAGCTGTGCACAATACCGAGGCCCACTGGCAGCCGAGAGGAGTTCCGAGTGCTAACAGAGCAGCCTCATCCGCTCCCAAGCTGGCAATCGGAACCGAGCCTGTGGAAGGGCGCCCGCGGAATTGTATAGGACGGCGGGATGCACGCAGCTCGGGGTTCTGAAGGAATTGCTCACACATAGGCGCAAGGATCAACTGCAAATGGAGAGGTTCGTCAAACCTGCCTTCCAAAGCAGGCAAAACACGACCATCCAAAGGACCGCAGAGAGGAAGGGGCCTGGAGAATAAACCAAGTGCGAGTATAACGGCAACCTAAGCACGCCAGCCATGGTCACTTCAACCCCCTGCACAAAGCGCGAACAAATATATGCGCTCACGAGGTCCAGCCAGTTGCCTTTCCGAGAAGATTCATCGTGGTTGATGTTGAGCTTTTCGCGCACCAGCCCTTCCAGGAGCAAATACACCACATGCAAGTACAGGGTCTTCATTGTGTGCTCGGGGCTCATCGTTCGAGCAGCGCCGTCAAAAAAGGACTATGGACTCTGAGTGACTAGCTTGTTACTATCAACAAACGTTTGGGCTTGTCCTCTTTTTGAGGCTCGTTACCCGTATAGGGGTTGTCTTGGAGGAAGACTCAGGAGAAAGCCCCGCAACAATTTTAGGGGGTTCCCTATTTTGAGACAAACCCACATCATCTTAGTGACCGCTCGTACAACGTACTGACCCAGAATGCAGAGCCAAGCTGCAGCTTGGGTGTGGGCAAAAGGCTGCAGCCTGTTAAGGTCATGGTGTAGGTTGCCTTGGCCAAGGCAGCGCTGGGTGCATGTGTGACAAGTCTGCTCAATCCTGACAAGATAATCAGTGAGCACGGCTAAGCCACAAGCAAGCCAAGCCCTCCAGGCACCGTAACATATCTCCCCATACCAGAACGGTCAAGAATGAGCGACCGAAATCCGAAACTCGCTGGTTCTCAGTCAATTCCGCTCTGGGAAGCCGTGGAATGACCACTGAAAGGCAAGGGATGGCGAAAAACCCTCCCTCGTTCCCTGCGCCCAGGGTCTGCCAAGTTCACCGCGGTTCTCATCTGCCGGCACGCCGCTGGGCCCCAAGCCTCGTCAAATCTTTGCTTCACGTCTCCCGATTGGCCCAAACTGCTTTGCCACCAAATTGGTCTTATAGGTCTGAAGTCCAAAAACTGGAGAAGTAAGGATTGAATCGCATAACCCTTTGGTGGACATCATAACTACATGATCGGATTTTCTGCCCACCAATCATTACAATGGTGCTCCCAATTCATGTTCATGGCCATTTGGAAAAACGTAGATGAGACCCTTCCTGTTGCAGTAAAGGGGATGACCTGATATGACAGATTAGACCTGTACTGTCATCTAAGAATGTTGGAACAACAGTGACTTCTGAAAATAGGCAGCCATGGGCAACGTGTAGCCTTGCTCGAAATCTCTCCCCTCATCAAACAGAACAGTGTCTCAACACTATAGGCCCCTCCAAGTGCTTTCCCTTTGGAATCTCCATTTTGTGGCATATATGTTCAAATAGGTGCCGTTCTTCTCTGAAGTTGGCAACCAAACTTTCTTGGTGGGTTGTGATATGTCCGCTGGATTGCCCTACGTCGAGCTTTCAGGGTATTGCTTTCATCGGTATGATCTTTTTGATGGTGCCCTTTGGGGGTGTTGAGGAAAACCCACAGGAAAATCCACCCATTTTGGCAGCTTCCCAAATTCAGAGACAAATCCAAGGCTGGAAAAGGCAAAGCAGCGCGCTCAGCCGTCTTCATCGCATAGATGGTGTAGTTCATATCTGAGCCAAGGCGACTTGCAAGCACAAGGGCCCAAAGTGCTGATTGCTTGAAACATAATTACTCACAAACCACAACATGCATCTCATCACTCACAGGAAACTGACATCACATGGCACTTTGACAAAGCAACCACACCAAACACATCAAACACACCAACCACACCAAACACACCAAACACACCAAACACACCAAACACACCAAACACACCAAACACACCAAACACACCAAACACACCAAACACACCAAACACACCAAACACGCCAAACACACCAAACACACCAAACACACCAAACACACCAAATACACCAAACACACCAAACACACCAAACACACCAAACACACCAAACACACCAAACACACCAAACACACCAAACACACCAAACATACCAAACACACCAAACATACACATACACACAAGCAAACCAACCGCGTCGCAGCTGGGGCCGGCGCTGTCGACATCCTGAATGACCGCCCACAGCAGGCCCTGGGGGTTGACCGTCGTGAAGGTCACCTCAGCTCAAAAAGCGCTCCACTTCGCGGATTCGTACGACCCTCCCGGACCCTCCCCCCCAAACAAAAAGAAGAAAGAGGCAAAAGCGAGCCATTTCGACCAAGTGTTCATTGGAACTAGAACATTTGGGCAAGAATTGAAATAGAACATGGACCTTTTGCAGGACATCCGAATCCCTCATTCAATTTCATAACCCCCCAACCGATCAGCTCATGATCATTTGTAGGGAGCAACTCGGCGGCACGCCTGCTTATTTTGCTTGGACTCGTTATGGTTGGTTTGAAGGGACATCAGGAAACCAAACATTTTTGGGGTTCCCAAATCTTGGGACAAACCCTAGTAACAGGGAACCCCATTTCTGGGAAACCCTGCAAACAAGCAAACAAAAAGGCTTTTCAGGGCGCCACTGATCAACTGGGGTACGTGTGGGACTATTGGGGAAACCGAAATTGGTTGTAGGTAGAAATATGCCAACATCAGGTAATTCCGGGGAAAAATACAACGTCCATTGGGCAAGAACTGTCCAGTTTCCGCCGTTTTGTTGTCGAAATGAGTTGGATCCCCTCCTTGATTCAAACCGCTGTGTGACAATAGCGTTTGCCATGAGAAGCCGTCCCTGCTTTCGGACTGCTTTGGCCCATTTGGCCAAGGAACGTCCATGCCCATCCCGTGGGGTCCTTTGGAGATGTAGGGATAGCCATCCGGCCAGGCCCATTCGTTGGAGAAGGGAGGTACCACCAGCACGCCGTTGGACACGCGCCCGTTGTCTCGGTGCCAGGTAGTCCAAAATGGCCACCGATAGACCTGAGACGGCAATGCGCGTTGGCCAAGACTCCATACTATGCGGGTCATGGGATTCGGGTCATGAATCCCACGAGCCCCGCAATCCTCAACCTCAAGACCTCAAGCTTTGAACAGCTTGGCTCAAGCGCAAGCCCGAGGAGCCCGCGACACTTTCTGAGGGCTGCACGGCGTCTGGGTCCACTACAGGATCCCAGTACTCCTGGCGGGCTCTAGTCATGCGGCGGGTAGTCTGGTTTTGATCTGGCTTGAAGTGAGATATGGATGGCCACCGTTGCAACTGCAGCCCAAACAGCAGATTGTGCAGGGCAGTGACTTCGTGTAAGCCTTGACATGGCTGGGTTGAAAGATGACTTGCTTTGAGGCTCGCTCTTGCCACCGTGACGCGCATGCAACACATGCAAATGGCGAGTACGGCTGGTGGTTTCCGTCACTCTCAGGGAGCTCCGTGCTATCGGCAAGTACGTTTGTCGCTGCACTCTTTGGAGATGCTTGTGGCACTTGTGGCACTTGCCTGCTGACTTGCCCAGCTGAGGCTCCTTGTGCAATCGGTAACAGCAAGGCACTCCACGGAACAGGTATTGTCTGCCTTGCTTGATGATACTCGACTTGCACCGCTTACTTATACTGAATACGTGCACGTGTGAAAGAGTGCCTCTGCACATGCAGGTCACTAACAGTCCCCCCAAAGCTCCTGTTTGGTCAGTTTGGCAGCTGCAATGATTATGGGTACTCTGGCCAAATCAAAAGCCCTGCTTCGCGGGTGCCTTTGGCTATTTGGGAAGGAACTGCTTCTTATGCTTGTGACTGCATGGAACACACACCTCTAATTGGAAGTGTCCGTTGGAGATAACATACGAGGTTCCCCCGTGGACATGGGCCATTTTTGGCTTCCTCCCCCTTGCGCCCTTTGCGTTTGCGCGGCCTAACTACAACCCAAAATTGGAACGTTCGACTGGACCTGTTGACAACAACAACTGGCCTCCCCTATGATGTACACGAAGAGGCGGTAGCGGATGCCAGGGGCCAGGCCACAATTGCTGAGATCCCAGGTGTAGCCTTCTGCCGAGGGCACGGAGCGGGCGAAGAAGTTCATTGATTCAGCTGTCTTACAGGGGTGCTTCTGGTGCTTCCAAAAATGAGAACCCCCCGTCTTGGATAAACACCAACAGGCAACCCGGGCCCTGCTTCTGGATAAAACCATTGGCCACCGCACCAATTTAGGGACACCCGTTTTGGACCCCGGCACAAGCCATGTGTTGACCTTTCGGCTTCTCGCCTGTGCCGGCAACGATGGGCTCAGCCTGCTTGTAGCACGTGTCCTGTGCGCCCACCATGTCCACGAAGAACATGATGTCCTCTGCCAAAAAAGCGAGACAAAGAGAAAGAGAGAGGGAGAGACACAGAGAGAGGGAGAGATACGTACAGATAGAGGAAACAGAGAGTTCTAGAGAGAGAGAGAGAGAGAGAGAGAGAGACAGAGAGGGAGACAAAGAGGGAGGCATGAAGATTAGGAGACAACCAGAGAGCCACAGAAAGAAAGAATGAGAGAACAATCAATAGCTACAAAAAGAGAGAGAGAGAGAGAGAGAGAAGCAAAGCGAAAGCGAGACGGGGAGAGAGAGAGAGAGAGAGAGGGAGATAACAAGCGAGAAACATGTGGAGAAAAAGGTATACATACCGTGCAGAAGTTCACATTTTGGCGGATTTTATGATTATCGGTTGCATAAGCGGAACCCCAACTATCCGAAGCCGGGGCTCGTAGATCTCAATGCTCTGGATGTCCGCGTGGTTGCCGTTGGAATTGTTGGCCTTGCAGTGTATCAACACCGAACACCACAAATGCAGCTCAGCATTCAAGCGACGTACTTGAACCCAGCATTACACTCATGTCCAGCGAACCTTCTGATCAAACGGGTGCTGAAGTGCTGCTGTCTGCAAA
>CAUJNA010000350.1:128564-131064 GCA_963377175.1 Effrenium voratum | reverse complement strand
GGTTTAGGTTTAGGGTGTTTAGGGTTTAGGTTTGGCCAAGAATACCCCAAAACACTGGCCCTGTTTTGGTTTTGGGCTTGAGGATTTTTGGGGTTTAGTTTTTTTTTGGTTTGGGTTTGGAGTTGTTAGCATTCATTTTTCGTAGCCGAGTTTGCAAG
The DNA here is from genome assembly GCA_963377175.1 of Effrenium voratum. Classification (NCBI taxonomy): domain Eukaryota; class Dinophyceae; order Suessiales; family Symbiodiniaceae; genus Effrenium; species Effrenium voratum. The sequence continues at coordinate 130,906 of CAUJNA010000350.1, read as the reverse complement.
ACCCTGGTCGGGGCTTAGCCTCCAAAGTCCCAAAACGCTGGCCCTGCGCAGTAATTTGCATTTGCGGGCATCCTGTCCCGAGGGGTGTTGGGGCAAATGCCATGGATTGCGGGCTGGTTTCTACTTTGTCTTAATCAGGCGCCAAGGCTTGAATTCCCCAAAACGGCAATCCGAAGGGGGCGCTGCCCGCCAGCCTGGCACGATAATGCCCATGGTAGACATTATGCCGTCGTCGGCCTCGTTTGTGTCCTGCAATGAGTCAAAGCTGGAGCTGGCTGGTTTCTAGCAAATTCTGCCCATGTCAGGTCAGCTTGTCGCGAGCTTGTCGCGACCAGCCTGCGCCACGGAATCCAGTCCCTCAAGATACCCCAGAAAACCAGCCCCAACACCGTATTGAAACCCGATGGGCGGATTAATGCTATTCTGATTCATCCTCAAAATACTGAGTGTTCGGAGAATGGCAAATATGATTCTGCCAGATCTTGCTAAATCTCTCTATAGGTCTGGCTCCCTTCGTTCTGTCCTCCAGGTATACGTAGACTTTGTACGTTGCAGGCCCTCTCTGGAAGTAGCAGAAGAGAAACTCCTGGCAACGTCCATGCTGATTCCCCACAGGGCTGGGCAGGAGATATCGAATCAGCCTCACGTTTGTGTTCATCTTGCTTTTCAGCGCCAGCTGTTGCACCAGCTGAGCCTCAACTTACAGTAATTACACGCCTGAGCTGAAATCAACCCTCCGGATCACCCGTGGCGAAAGAATGACATAACTACCTTGAAAGCGAGATCAAGCCAATCACAAGTCGAGCACCAACATCCGCTCCTCATCCTTCACCAGACCGCCCGTGACGAATCGGCGTTCCCGCTTACAGTCTGCGGCTGGCTGACCGTATTGCCTGTGAAGCAAAGCGCGGAGAGCTCTCCGGTAGTGGCTCAAATCCGCAGAAGTCAGAAGCCACAAAAAGTGATCAGCCAAGGCACATGCTCTTGATGTTCCAGATGGTAAGAACGCCTCAATGTGTCGGAACATGGACAGTCGCGTAGCAGATGCTTAAGCATTGGAATCACCCGACGCCTGACCCCTGTTTCAACGGCGTCTCCCATGAAAAATACAGCTTGACGTTCTTGTTACTCCCCACAGTAGTCGCTTCGATTCTACCGGTGCGACTGTGCTCGCGGCGACAAGGCAAGAACTCCTGTGCTGTGTGTCTCTGCGTGTGTTTGTCTCTATGCCTGTGTGTGCGTGTGTGTGTGTGTGTGTGTGTGTGTGTGTGTGTGTGTGTGTCTCTCTGTGTGTGTGTGTGGGTGTGTGTGCGTGTGCGCGTGTGCGCGTGTGTGCGTGTGTGCGTGCGCGTGCGCGTGTGCGTGTGCGGGTGCGTGGGCGTGCGCGCGTGTGCGCGCGTGTGCGCGGGTGTGCGCGGGTGTGCGCGGGTGTGCGCGTGTGCGTGTGCGTGTGCGTGCGCGTGCACGTGCGCGGGCGATTGCGCGTGTGTGTGTGTGTGTGTGTGTGTGTGTGTGTGTGTGTGTGTGTGTGTGTGTGTGTGTGTGTGTGTGTGTGTGTGTGTGTGTGTGTGTGTGTGTGTGTGTGTGTGTGTGTGTGTGTGTGTGTGTGTGTGTGTGTGTGTGTGTGTGTTTGTATGTGCCTGCCCACGTGCGTACGTGCGTGCGTGCGTGCGTGCGTGAGCGTGCGTGCGTGCGCGTGCGTGCGCGTGCGCGTGTGCGTGCGCGTGCGCGTGCGCGTGCGTGCGTGCGTGTGGGTGCATGCGTGCGTGTGCGCGCATGTGTGTGTGTGCGTGTGTGTGCGTGTGTGTGCGTGTGCGCGTGCGTGTGCGCGTGCGTGTGCGTGTGTGTGCGTGTGGGTGTGTGTGTGTGTGCGTGTGGGTGTGGGTGTGCGTGTGGGTGTGGGTGTGGGTGTGGGTGGGTGGGTGGGTGGGTGTGTGTGTGCGTTTGCGTGTTTCTTGTGCTTTCTGTTGTTTGCGTGTGTCTTTTTTCCTTTTTTGTCGTGCAGCTTTGCCCAGACTGCTCCCAAAGTGCAAAAACGAAGAAAACAAGTTAAACAAGTATGACGTTTCGCTTTGAAATGCATGCGTGCCCGCCCGGCCATCAGCTCCGCTACTGAGCCCAACTGCCCACCCCCAGCGGCAGGCAGCCCGTCCAATCAATGCTCCCCAAGAATGAGCTTCCGCTTTTTTATTGCTATTGGGCAGGGGAGACACTCAAAACGCATACATACCTTACCTTTGGACTTTTTGCCTTCGGGAGTGAGCCGCAGTCAATCCTCAGTTGACACGCGAATGAGGAGCTTGTATGCCCATGTGTGTCATGGTCAACCTTCCTTCTGTCTG
>CAUJNA010000350.1:68564-123564 GCA_963377175.1 Effrenium voratum | reverse complement strand
ACCTGACCGAAACTCAGCCGGGTCGGCTCCCAGCTGAGTTTCGCTGCAAAGGCTATGGAGCACATCAAGTCATTTTGGGTTTGTATTCCCTTGGCAAACTGACAAACAAATACCACAGCCCTCCCGACAGTCACTGCATGTGACCTTCACCATGGGTCAACAGGTTTCACCCCCTCCCCTCCCTCGCCTCCACTGGTGCGGAGATGGCCCCCGAGCGGCTCTTTTCCACGCCTGCCAGACGCGGCTGCAGATATGGGCCTCTCAAAACATGGAGCTTCAGAAAACCTTTGCTAGGGTAGTCCTAGTTTTGGCGGTGACTTGCACAAAGATCCCCTTGAGCTCCCCAGCGGACATGCTTGAGATGCACACAGCCGGGATTCCGCCTGGCCTAAGGTTTTGAAACCAACAGGACAGAACTGCGCCTTCGATGTAGACCAGCGCCCAATAACTGGTGCCTTGGACAAGCGCCCATTGCACCGGGCTACATGGCAACCAGAACCCCTTCTAGTCATCGAAGCCTGAGTGACATCAACACCTTCTGAAGTCATAGTCTTGCTGGGTCAATGGGGTTCATGACGAGCTAAGAGGCAGGAAGCATGGCTCGCGCTGATTCACACTTGATTGCGGAAAAGCGGGGTGTGCAGCGAATGAGTTCCCAGGGCTCGCAAAAGCTGCGAGAACAGGAACCGCCAGGACTCCCTTTTTTTCCTAGAGAAACATCAAGCCAAAAAAAGCAACTCATACAAAAACATGGCCTGGAAGGTGATGTTTACAGCCACCCTGGCCTACACGGGTGACTGCTGAGCGAGTGACTGTAGTTCAGGCCGCAGCTGGTGAAAGTGATGTTTGAGAGGTTGGTGGCTAGCACTGGCAGGTTCGCAGGCGCACAGGACTCGTTGCTCTCCGGGTAGAACCTCAGCTAGGAACCCTGCTAGGTCCTGTCCAAATGGGTAGGCCACGCAAACCGGCCGCAATTCGAAATCGTGACACACATCAGGCACACTCCCCGGTCAGCAGGGCAAATGTCACGGGTCAGGCGCTCTCTTTCAATGGTAGCATTGTATGTCGTCTATTCTTGGGAGCAGCAAATACCGTCTACTTGGTGACTTGCATGGCCCACGGCTAACGAACAAGGGCACCTGCACGCGTTCTGGGCTTAGCACCTGTCAAGGAAGGCAGGAACGTTCTGATAGTAGCTCGCTGCCTGGCTGACATCCGCAGGTGCTCTGTGCATCCCGACTTCAAGTCATCTGAGCGCCCAACACCGATTGACATAAAGGTTCTGCCTCTATGGTTATTCAGCTTAATATCGGCCATCCTGTAACCCGCATGAAGCTGGGCAGAAGAGCCACCTAGTGAAATGGCCAACAGTGTTTTGGGCGCTGATCATCTGGCATTCAATCTGCAAGCGCAACTTGAGGCGTGCATATGCCCAGATTAGTATTGTGACCCTCCGACTGTTGCCTATCCATCTATCTCCATTCATACAGCAGTGCGATTCATGTGTGAGACCCACATTGTACGAAGAGACGAACGTGTCGTCAGTCTCGCGAAAACATAGCCATCGTTCGTTTGACTTGGGCGCTCTCAGGCAACAAACTGGATGTTTCGACCCAATCTCGGATCACGAAAAAAACATGGCTCAAGCCTCTTCCCCTACAAGCCGCCCCAAGCCCCCCCTGCCTCGGAGTAGTCCGCAAACAAAGCGCCCCAGGCGTAGCCCGGGCGCGTGGCCACGAAGCCCAAGGAGAAGCCCTCGGGCTCCGGGGTGGTCGAGGGCCGCGGGGAGTCCTCGAAGCTGTTGGTGTCCATAACCTCAGTCGGTTACGAGCCCCGACCCAAAGTGACAAGGGGACAAAACACCCCCTGATCAAAGTCAACCAGTGGAATCATCCGGGCTTCACAAGAAACATCGTTTACTAAGAAATGGAACCACCAAAAGGGGTCTAACAAATGGAAAATGGGTTCGACACAATCCTTTCTGTGATAGCAAAGAGGGCAAGGCCTATGACTACTTTTCCATTTTGCAGGGGATTCCTTGGTGTCGCAGAAGCAACTCCACAAATCAGGCTTTCACAACCATGCCTATGCCCCATTTTCCATTTCCAACCCAGTTGCAACCTGCCGAAGGAATCTAATGCAAGTCATTAATGCCTAATGGATTTGATGGTGATTGAAATCAACTCGCGCAAGGAAAGGGAAACTACAAATGAAGTCTTTTGAAAACTGGCCGGCCCGCTCTACTTCGAGGGCCAGCCTGAAACATTGAAATGAGAAGACACCTATTGCACACACTTGGCCTTCAACCAAGTGATAGCTAGCTGCAGACGAGCGATTATGCCATCAATCGATCTCAGGCATCTGGTAGCGCAAACGGCCAAAGCAAGCAGGCTGCGCAGCGGGCGTCAAGACCTTCTGAAATCCATCATGATCGAACTATCTTTTGTGTCATGAACAGCCACGGAGGCTTGGAGGCCAAAACCCATGACTTGGAATCCTTTGAATGGACCTCTCAAATGCATCCTGCACTGCCAATTCTTCTTCCTGCACCATGATGCCAAAATCGTTGCACTGGCTGCGTGGGAGCTGGCCACATGGGCAACTTGCCTTCCTTGGGAACCAAGGCACGTAGAACGTGATCGGCCCAGCTTTGACACCATCGTTGTTGCCGTTGGAGTCCTGCCAACAAAAACAACAACAACAACAACCGCACTGATTTTGGCACATTATGATGGTGCTAGTTGCCTTGTCGCCGCTGCTTCGAATGGTTGCGCCGCCAAAAGCACGGCAAACCTTCGGCCCAAATCTCAAGAAGCCTCGACTAACCAAAAGTGCGATGCCTTACTTCCGGCCGGGAAGAAAAACCTTGAAAGCCCTCGAAGACCTTTGGTTTCTTCCAAAAGAAGGCTGGCGTGTTCGATCGTGCTTGCAAGACACTCCTCGATGTACACAGAGAGGCTGTAGAGTTGCCCCCGACTCAGCTGGCAACTTGTCAGGAGGATCTCCTGGCGAAAATTCCCAGCAGCCAAAGCCTCTCGTCCTTAGCCCCTTCCGATATGCGAGAAGCACAGAAAACAGGTCTTTCCACTGCCCAAGACCAAAATCAACTAGAGACCTAGATTTTGCCACCCGGCAGCTAACCCAGGTTTGTCCATTTGGACGTTGCCTTTTCGGGACCTCCCCTAATCAGCCATGTTCGTTCTGATTTTGAAGGGCAGTTCCGCCTATCGACTCTACAGGTAACCCTTTTGAGGCAGGTTTCAATTCACGGGAAGCCAACATGAAAGACCACTTTTCTTTGGTTTTTTTGGGGGCGGGGGGGGGGGGGTCCCCTGTATTTTGCCAGTACCCAAACGGAATCACGGGTTTTCCCATTTTGGGGCTGCTAATCGATCTCGTTTCGGGCCTGCAAGCTTGCGGTGAGCGGCTGCTCGATGCGCCAGCACTCTTCGGTGCCCAGCGCCCCAGTGCCCGCCTTCAAGGCCTGTCGATGGCTGGGATGAACCATCACCCCAGAAAGAGGCGGCGAGCGGGACCCCTTTGGTTTTCTGAAAAGGCAAAGTAAGCAGGACAGACGGATTTCTCAGCGCTCAGACGGATTTCTCAGCGCAGACTCACAAAGGGCCAACCTACTTGGCCCCTCAAAACCTGAGGTGAGACGACGGGAAGGCGACGTGGAGCTCCGTAGATGGGGACGTTCGCCTACTCTTGGGCTTCCTGTAAGGGAACACCGGAAGCACATGTCCAGTGTTTGGTTTCTTGTGGGACGTCTTCCAACCGGTTCTATCTCATTGAAGTTGGTGTGCAGTCAGCGAAACTGACAAGGCCCGACCCCCGAAGCAACCAACCGGACTTGGCTGGCGATGCCCAACACTACTTGGGCCAGTAAAGGAACCCGCAGGACTAGCCGGATAACCGGAAATGAAGTGCCAATCTTGATTGAAGAGCACTGACTGTGTATGTGTGCATAAAATTCAACTGGCGGCCTTTCGGCGGACATCGTTGTCTGCATATATGTATGCAACCATTGCTGAGGGTGTGCCCATTTTTGAATTCATAGCCATGCCCGCCTCCACTGTTTGCTCCGCGTCGCCTCTGTTCAGCATGGACCAGAACTTCCCTGTAAAGGAGGATGTCATCCTCAGTGGCATGCATCTGTGTCGACATTGCACGACTGGTGCCAACTAGCTGGACAAACATCGACCATTTGGTCTATCCTGTTTTGGGAAGCTGACAACATATGCACATCGTTGTGTTTTCCTTGAGGGAAACATCAGAAACCCTTGCTACTGTGTTTCGCCCCAGGCCAAGTCAGCTGAAGCACTGGAAGCTGAATCCGCGTCCGGTGATCTCAGTGACAATGGAGGGGTACACCACGAAGATGTTCGAAGGCGTGACTTGGAACCTGGCGAGTCAAACAATGTTAAATGAAACAACCACAACATCGAAAACACACATCAACCCCGAAAATCCCGCGGCAACATTTGGGGAGCGTTTCATCACAAGTTGAATGCTTCCCTAGACTCCCCCTGCTAATCAACCAGGATTTATTAACTCTAGATTCCTGATACCCGTCAACGCCCGCTCTTTTTTTGGCAGTGACTTTCAGCTTGCATTCAGAATCCCCAACCGTGCGTCCTGTTTTTGTGCATGTTCAAAGCATCAAAATCAACACGCACGCACAGTGAAAACAAAAACGCGTGTATTTTATACATGGTCTTCTTTCCCACTCTCTCTCTCTCTCTCTTTCTCTCTCTCTCTCTTTCTCTCTCTCTCTCTCTTTCTCTCTCTCTCTCTTTCTCTCTCTCTCTGTCTCACACTTCTAGATCCACTGGTCCTCGCCATAATCAGCTCACAAACTCAGGTATCCTTTTGGCAAAATAGATAGATTCCACTGGCAAATGATTGAAACCTATCTGACACCCGATGTTCCGTCTATTTTCAACCTAGAAAAGCTCACCAGGCGATTCGTCTCATCCAAGGGACGTCACTGTGCCCGCGAAGCTGCCGTCGTTCTGCACGGAGCCTTCGCCCTCGATGTAGGAGTGGAGCGCATACTCTGGGCCCGAGTTCAGCTTGCAGCCCGAGAGACGCACAGACTGCCTCAAAGACCGTGGGTTGACACAAGGCGCAAAGGACGGCGAAAGGAAAATAACTAATTGTGGATTTCCCCATATCGAGGTTTCCCGTTGGGATTACTACGCCAAGCCACAAATGATGGGGTACCACAACAAGAAAAACAAGATGCAGCGATAAAATCGTGGACTTACGCAAGCGGCGATACAAGGGTGATGTTAGGGGCTTTCCCGTATCAGTTAGGTTCAACTTTTTGTTCAGTGGGAACAAGCTCATGTTCTGAAAAATGAGAGGTGAAGGGTCATGCCGTTCAACAACCCGGTCCTTGCCCTCTTTCACGAGGTCGCTTACGGATTTTTGTGTGTTCAGTCCAACCAGCAAAACTGTTTTGCCGGAATACGGAAAATGGTACTTTTCCCATAAAGTTCAAAGGCCACACCCAAGGGCAACCATGAAGACAGCATTGCCCCTCTCGCGACCGCGCGGCAACGCCGTGTCGATGGGCTGCATGAGGAGCCGACAGCTGTCAGTGCCCACGGCACCCTGACCCGCCTGAGGGCAACTCTTTAAAGGCGCTCCCAGTTGCTCGGTCTTTCTGACCCCAATATTTTACCATCGTCAACATCACCCCCGAAGTGGTTGAAGGGAAGCAACCCCAGTTCTCACTTTCACAACCCCCCAGAAACGGTAGGTTTTGAGGTTCCCTTCTGCGATTTACTCGGGGGTCCCCAAAAAAGTGAACCGGATTCCCTCCAAAATGAACCACCGTGGGGTTCCTGGGGTGCCGTCACCCATCAAAGGCCCTTTGACTCTTGAGCCTGTCATTTTTGGGCTTCCCATCAGTACACGGCCTATCAACCATCCTGCACCCGTTGGGATGGATAAAGCTTTCAAATGATGGGATAGACCGGATTTTGTCACCGGCCACAGTTGCAACCAAACTCTTGGCGAACTTTGCCCATTGGTCGCGATCAACCAGGGGGTGTCGCCTTGATGATGTCGATGGTCAGGGCCACGGGCCCCTCGGTGATCATCAACCAAAGATAGCCGGTGGACCTGAGGCCATGGCCAAAGCCCTCCGGAACGGTTCATGTCTATTTGCCCAGTGCCAGCTGTCGAAATGACTATGCTCCGTGCCCCCAACTGACTCGGAAGTCGGTGAGAAAACAATTTTTCCTAGTGGAAAGGCGGGCCATGTCCCTCAAGTATGTCTTGCCTGCACAACCTTCCCACTCATTGGACGCAGAGAATCTCCCAATTGCCGCCATGTCCATGCCCTCACGTGCTTCATTTGCGGATCATACCAAGTACTGTCAAATATCGAGACTAGAACTGACATAGGTTTCCATCACGGAGAAAAACAAATGGTTGGCATTGGTTTCCTGTGTTTTCTGATTCAGCTGTCCATCAAAGCTGCCGAACTTTTGATCAAATCAACGTCCGACCATTTGGCTAAGAATTTCAATTGTTGGAAAACCCGACATGATTGGCGGACATTAAAGTTCATGTGAATGGCGTCCACCAAAGGCCCCCTTCTAGATTGGGTTGAATTGGAACAGAAGACCACACATTTAGGATTCTTCAGGGGACGGGGTGGTGACCACACTTGCTCACCCCCAACTCGCGGATGCTCACTCGGCCTGGCGCGCAGCTGCACGGTGATGCCATCCCCACTGGGGGCGCCCGAGATGGTGGGGTAGGTGGAGTAGGCGTTGCTGGCGCTCGTGGCCGAGTCTGAGGCCTCGGGATCCAGTGGCCTTCCTTGGCACACATAATTATGTCGTCTTTTGGAGGGGGTGTTCAAAAAGGAGGCCACCCCCATTTTGAGGACTCCCGCTTCTTTGAGACGAACCCATTTGCCAGGCAGCTGTCTCAACGATGCCATCCAAATGCGCGCCGATGCCCGCAATGTAGGCCAAAGCAGTGTAACGGCTCCCCACGGTCAGAAGGCATCCAGTAAAGACCCAAGCCTCGTGGTGTTGACAAGAGCAACGCAAACCACAATCCCACTACAACCAAAACACAAACACAGAAGCAAACAAAACAAACAAAGAAACAAAGAAACAAGGAAACAAATAAACAAAGAAACAAGCAAGCAAGCAAGCAAGCAAGCAAGCAAGCAAGCAAGCAAGCAAGCAAGCAAGCAAGCAAGCAAGCAAACAAACAAACAAACAAACCAAAACAACAAACATAAACACAAACACAGAGAAACACAATAAACACACAAACAAACAAACAAACAAACAAACAAAGAAACAAACAAACAAAGAAACAAACAAACAAAGAAACAAACAAACAAACAAACAAACAGACAGACAGACAGACACAGACAGACAGACAAACAAACAAACAGACAGACAAACAAACAAACAAACAAACAGACAGACAGACAGACAGACAGACAGACAGACAGACAGACAGACAGACAGACAGACAACAGGCAAACAAACAAACAAACAAACAAACAAACAAACTCGCAAACTCACATACACACAAACAGCAAACAACTAAACAAGCAAGCAAGCAAGCAAGCAAACAAACAAACAAACAAGCAAGCAAGCCAGCGAGCAAGCAAGCGAGCAAGAAACAAAGAAAGCAAACAAACAAACACACAAACAAACAACAAAGACGCAAGCAAATAAGCAAGAAATAAAGCAACAAACAATCAGTCAATCAAACAAACAAACAAACAGACAAACAAAAACACACACACACACACACAAAGTGAGGCAGTTTTTGGAAGCGGCCTTTGTCCGTTTTTTGCTGGCTTCAGAAGAGGCAAAATCCAGCTGACTTCGACCGCCCATGGTCACCCCCCAAATCAGAAGCGCAGCTCTGCTGCACGTCCCCAGCCTCTTCACGGTAGGCGAAGAGCTGCCTAGCGTCCAAATCCGTCCAAGCTTCAAGGGACAGGAGCGAAGGTCAATGGCTCCTATTGACTCTTCCGACGCGCTGCTTGCTTAATGCAACATGGGAAACACTTAAAGCCCTGATGCCATGTCTTTGGTGTCCTACTCTATCCTTTGCCCGAATCTCTCCTTCAGGCCGCGCCTTGGACCGTGCTTGCAGAACGGCCCGCCCAAGGCACCCACGAGGTTATAGACATCCTCCTGAGCAAAAGTCACACCATGCTGCCCACACAAGCAACCGACTCCCTGGTCAATTGAAGGAGCTGCACAAAACCCAGGCGGAACGAACAAACAAAGGAGCGCACGAGCAAACATCCAAACACAGGAGCAAACAAGCAGACAAACTAGCAGGCAAACAGATCGACAAATAAACACACGACACACAGACACAGACACAGACACAGACACAGACACAGACACAGACACAGACACAGACACAGACACAGACACAGACACAGACACAGGCACAGACACAGACACAGACACAGACACAGACACAGACACACACAGACACAGACACACACACACACACAGACACAGACACAGACACAGACACACACACACACACAGACACACACACACACCAAAACAAACAAGCACACAAAGACACACAACAAGCTTAGATAGCAGAAGCAAAAGAAGAACCATTAAAATCACCCAACGACCCGCACAAACACAACACTCACAACAGCAAACCACACGCCAAAACCCAACTTTGAAAGCGTCTGGAGGTCTCCTTGGTGGCTTGCCTGGCATCCTCCTCTGGCAGTATCATGGCCCAGCCGAAGCCCGGGCGTCTTGGTGTGAAGGCCAAGGTCACGCCACTCTCCTTGGCGGATCCAAAAGGACACCGTTTGGGCATGGGTACCCGGGAGACCCAAACATGTGGTTTCCCTTTGGCTTTCCCTGTAAACCAAGCTGGAAAGGGTACGCCCCAAAAGCACACACACACACACACCCCTTTGGCGACGGTGTTTACATTCACTTCGGATTTTCTCGAACTACTGCAGAGACCCACTGATCAGTACGGATCGTCTGATGAATCCAGAAATTGACATTGGAAGGACAATAATAGGAAACCCTGTGCCTTGGGAGGGAGCCGCAGTTTTGGTCAATACACATTCCCGCTTGTGTGAACCCCGTCGTTCCATTTGGTTTTCGAATTTCGTTGGCGGTGCCCCGAAGTGCTCACAGCCAAGAGACGGTCAGCGGGCTGTTGAGCGTGGGAGAGCTGTAAAAGGTGTTGGACAGCCCCGTGATGACCTGACCGAACGGAAGCTTGGCTTCTTTCCTAAAAGTCGACTTTCGGCTTTCCCCGACCTAGAGAACAACATCGAAACAAACACAGACTCGACCTGCACCAGCTTCATTTCACTGCAGAGCGCCACATGGGACAAGCCAAATTCCGTCTGCAACTTGCCAGCAGCCTATCGCCTGCCCTTCTTCCGCCTGCCCTCTGCATTGGCGCTCCAAGCCAACTGATCCACCCAATGTCTGTTTGCCAACTTTTTGGCTGGGACCCACACATTTTGTGCAAGAAAAACCGCCCTCAAAATGCTTCTACTTGACCCTTGAGGTCCAAAAAAAGACCATCCTGAATGCGGCCATGGCGCAGAAAAGTACACTCCTCCTGACAGCGTGCCGTCGTCTAGCCCCAAGTCGGCACTTGCAACGCTCTGCACGTAGACCACCTGTTCCCGATTGATGTCTCCAAACTGATTGGCTAAGACCCCTTGCTATGACGAAAAAGACGCACTGCAAGCAACACAGCACCGACAAACGACCGGAACCGGCAAAAATGGTGAAAGGAAGACTGGTTTCTTGCGCCGTTTCCCAGGCTCAAACTTTTTTTGATGTGTGTACTAACATTTCGGACTGCAAGTGGATGACGTTGATTTCCCCTTGAAACACCTGGATCCCCTCAGCTTTGAGAGAAACGAAGCTGCAGCTTTAGTTCAGTTCCCCGATAATTCCTGATGCCAAGCTGCCACCGCATAGAGGCCCCCATGGGCAAGGAAGCAGCCCAATGGATCCGAGGGATCGTCATCCGATCCTAGCCTACGAGAATTGAATGCACCGGCTGGTCAGGGGAGACAAATGGGTTTGTCTTTTGAGCACCCACGTTCTGGGTTGAAAGGAACGCAAAAGGCAAGCCAGCATTTTGGGGTTTCCCTATTTTCAGACAGACCCAAATGACAAATGGCAAGCTAATCTTCTTATGCCGATCACATGCGCCATGGACCTGCGCATGCCGTCGAAACTGGGGAGAACCACTCCAACGAGCACTTGGATCCTGGACACTTAGCCCCTGGGACGGCCAAACTGATCTTTGGGACCAAACCAAAACGGGCAAATTGTAGCACGTGGTTTCGCCCCAGGGAGCTGTGGATTGCTTGATTTGATACGAGCATCTGGAAATGAGAAGTTGCAGGCGAAATATTTGTCTCAACATTAGGGAACCCCTTCCTGTGGCGGTTCCTTTTGCTCCCGTTGAAATCAAGCAAATGCGCAAAGACACTTGCAAATGGTCTTGGTCATCCAGACTCTCACTAGCGGGGGGAACAACTGATTGATGCAAACTGCCAAAAGTGCCTTCAACCACCTGCTGGAATCCGCCCAAAAAAAGGAGTCGGCTCCTAAAGCCTGCAGTTGTTCCTTCAGCCTTCACCTGTCACACATGGCGCTTGCACATGATGACTTCGCATCCAAAGCAGCCAATTACGTTCCCCCCCCAAACCGCAGCAACGGCCCCCAAAACCAACCCAAACCCGCCGGCCTCCAACGGTAAACTTCTCCTGGCTGCACCAGCGCCTGATTGTAGCACTGCGCGCCGCCGACAGCCATGGCACCCGCCTCTCGAGAGGTTTCGAAAGGTGGAAAGGCCGGCGGCTGATCCTTTTCCCCCTCCCTGCATTTGGACCGTGTTCCACTCATCTGGGCTCATGAGATCATACCTCCCAAACCAGGGATTTGCCCAAGTTTTTAATCTAGTATAACTTAGTGAGGGAGAAACGGTATCCAGGTCAAACAAGCACGGCTCAACTTGCAGAGCCCTCCAAGTCGCACTGATGAAGGCTCGGGGACAAGGTGACGGACAATGTATATTTTTTTGGTAAGCGCAACCCTTGACCAGATGCATGAACAAGCCCAAGAACCAACAGAGTCCCCAAAATGGATGGTCTCCCTTCCCTTCAGTTCCCATTGACAAGCCCTACTGTGCCCGCAAGAAACGCAAACCCTAATCGTGTCTGCTTAGCATCTTGAGAAGCAAATGCCATGAACGTCAAAGCTAATCTGTATGTCACACTTAGAGCCCCCCTTCGGTCGGTGTGAATTGTTGGTTTGAAGAGAAGCCAACCCCACTCACAATGAAGGACCTGGTAATGAACACTGATCACCTTTTGTAACCTCGACCAGTCATGTGCGGGCGCCAACATGGAAAATCAACACAAAACTAAAGGGTTGGGTGAGCAGAACCAAATCGAAGGCGGCGGGTTTCGTCATGTTTATGGGGCATCCTCGCCTTCATGGTTGCGGCCGTGACGTTGCTAGCATTCTCATTGGCGATCACCATCGCCCATGCCTTGGCGAAAAGCAGCCGCGTGTCACGAAAATAGTATAACACGAGGACACCCATGGTTGGCTATTTTTTGAAGGAAAACACAGGCAGGCAACATTCTCCCAGCCCACTTACATGTAATCTGAGTCGCGTAAAAAGACGGCGTGGCTGTTTTGCTTTGCTTGGCGCCCGTTCGAGTCGGTCCCCAATTTCAAAAAAACATCCAAATGGAGGCCGGCGATCCATTCTTTCAAAGTGCATTGGCATGATCTAGATAGGCTGTTGACCTCCTGCAACAAAGACAAACTTTTGCTGGCTAGCAAGAAAGGAAGTGGATATGTTCCTAGAAAGTTGAGGTAGCGAATCAAACTCAAACCGATGCAAGGGTCCAAGAAGCGCCCCCCAGTTGTGATCCACAAGACCACCCTCACGCTCGAAACTCTTTGACAGCTCGTTGTATTAAGACCCAGTGCTCAGAAACCCAAAAGTGGCTTTGGACCCGTCTTCTTTCCTTTGATCAGAGGCATAGAGACCCAAAGGAATGCAAACCACAAGCAGTTTGGGCCTCCCGTTTATGGCAGCGAGTTCTTTGGGATTTGCTGTTGGCACCGCTGAACCTGTGGAAGTCCCGCTGAATCGTCTTTTGAGCCCAAGGGAAACAGAACAACACCCATCAAGAAAGCGCTGCCACTTGGCGTTCTTGCCTCACTTGCCAACACTATTGACTGAGTTGATTGCAAGGGATACTTACGAGTCGATAAATACCACTGTTTCAAGTGCCCATTTGAAAACACAAACCAAAGTGACAATTGAATTGTCCAAACGTCGAACATTATTAATGTACTAAGTACTGCGCGGATTTCGCAATTCGAGGACCTGCTTCAGGTATCTAACAAGGTTTCCACTACCCCCCAAGCCGCTATTGGGACACAAGCGAAACTGTATCTACCCCTCTACGTAATATTCATACAATGGTTTTATACCCTTCCACTTGCCCTTAGTGTCTTGACCCTATCAAGGGGGGGTATATCATAAAGCGATATTGTTTAGCAGTACCACGTTCTATCTAGTCAGGGCCCCGTAGAGAAACTACTTATGAGTACTCCATCTAACTTATAGTATATCCCATTTGTCTGGATACCATTTGAGCAGCGCCCAACACCTAGTGAATTCTGGTTCTACCAAGATAGCCATAAAGGTTTCCACCGGCATTGCCAGGTAGAAGAACCACCTGTTCAGATCAGAAATGGCTTGGGGTTTTCCAGCAGTTCCAAATGGCGTTCCCCGCGTGGTTTCCCTTTGGTTCCCTAAAGCCCACAAGAGGCTCACCATGGAGAGCTCATAGGAAGCTCCGCTTCCGAGTGACGTAGCCCGCCGCGGAGGGGCTGAAGCGCACGGTGAGGCCCTCGGGCACCGGCGTGGAGGCGATGGACGGGTGCTGGAAGAAAGCGCTGCTCACCTACGGCCAGAACGGCATGGGTCACTTGGGTTGGTCGGTCGCTGGAATCAAGCGGAGAATCCAAAACGGGAGTTGGGCGCTTTTGGCGTGCTTGTTGGAAGGAAGTGGTGCAGGTACCAAAGCGGGGCTCTAACATGTTCTAGGCCCGGGTCGTGTCTTTTGGAGGGAAACGGAACATTACTGACAAATTTCCAGGAATCCCACGAAATCCAACGAAGCTGGCTTTGCTTCAAGATAGCTGAACCTAGGGGAACCCCCTTAATTGGTGGTTTGCCTGTCTGAAGCACAGTGTCGGTCCGTCCATCCGAAAAAGATTACCAAACCGTCCTGGGCGGCCTTTGGTCGCTCGACCCCTCGTTCTTCCTGATGTGAAAAGAGACAATGCCGCTCGGCCATCGAGAAAAAGTCGCGGGGTGTAGATGCGGTAGATGCGAAATCCATGCCAGGCACTAGTTGAGATTTGCTGTTCATCAACCAGTACTTATGGAGTTTCCTCCATCTCAACTGGTGCGTGGGATTTTGCAACCATCCACAGCCCCGTGGTCCCGTGGCACGAGGGCCGATGCTCTGGAGCCGTTTTGCTCAAAGAGTAAAGCATGAAACAATTGCTGGCGTAGATGTCAACATTCGGCCCATCCACATGGCTTGTTTTCTGTTGATTTCATCCAAAAAGACTGCCATAGAAGCTGACAAAAGGGTTTTGGCAGACCACAATCCTCTTGAACTGGCCCGCTTCCATCATTGTTGGAAAGAGGGAATGCGACACCCACATGGAAAAAACACAAGCCGCCAGTGCTTGGACGACCGGGTGCGGTTCCCACTCCAACTTCTGCCAGGCTGCCCACTCCGAGCGCGCGATGGGGTTCGGAGGATTCGGCGCGTCCGGCACGGAGGTGGCGTAATAGCCTCAATGCAAAACCTACCACCGTGTCCCACTTACGTCAGAGGGGGTGTCCCGTTGTACTTTCAGGTTTACCCACAACATGTTGTCCAACGGATGTGCTCTGATTCGCTCCTAGGCTTGAATTCGTATCAATGTCATGTTCCGCTGCACTACACGCACAACAACTCCACAGCAAAGTCAAAGAACTGACTGGACCTCGCTGCGCAACAGCTCCGCATTTAAGTTGCAAGCAAAACCTAGTACTGAAAGGGTCTGCACAAAACCACGCAACAAATCAAAAGTAGGGCGGTGCACCTACTTATGATTGGGATTGTCCCTTGCTAACCTTCATCTAGCCAGGTGTTGATCATGGTGATTTGATTCATGGCTTGCAAGATCGAGTCAAGTATGTCGACTTTGGGTTGAGCAGAATGACTGTTCGAATCAGAGTGTCTCCCCCTCCCCCACAAATGGATCAATGCCCCGCCCGCAAGAATAACCCTCCAAAGTGGACAGTGATTACTTGATAGCTGCAGAAACAAAAGTAACTTCAACCTGTGGCAAGCAGCTGATGATGTTGGACCGCGTGGTGTAGCCCGCTGCATTGCGCGAACTGATCCTGCGAGCGCCCGGCATTTGACTCGTTCATGCTAAACGTCCTGTTTTTCAAGTGCCAGGCAAACATGCCAGCACCCCTGACCAAAGCCTTAATTGTGTCCGAGCTTGGCAAACGAGCCATGATCAAACACTCCCCACATCTCAATAGGGACCTCAGGAACCCTCACCCCATACGAAAGCACAACCAAGCTTCCTGGTGGACTGTCGACCTGCTGGCATCCTGATTCATTGCCTCACTTACCCTCCCTGCCAGCATGGCGCACCGGACGCCTCCCTTTCAATTAAAACAGGTTCCGTCGAGTCCAACAAAATGCCGGCCGAATGTGCCTCACTTCGCAGCGACGCTTTGTCTGAATGCTTTGTTTTGTGCCAAGCCATCCATGTTTGGCGGGAGGGACCCGCATCCCGACACACAATCAAAATCTGGGAGTTCAGTAATCTGCCCCAAGGCATGCAAAGAATCAGAAGAGCGCGTCCCCGCACCTGTTTGTCACATCCCCACTTGCGCTCCTGAAGACATAGGCAAACTGAAGCCGCAAGTCGAAGACCCGGAAGCTGGTGTCTGTGGTGTTGCCCAAGGATACGTAGACCCCACCCTGGTCCATCTCCTGAACTCTGCGCAGCTGGGTTGGCTTACTCAAAATCGGATATGTGCGTACAGTGCTGCATACACATATAACGAGCAAGGGAGCTTCAGACAAGCGCACTTGGCCCACGGCTTCGAAGCGCTCCAAGCCCTCTGATAAACTGATAAACGGCACCCCTGGCAGCCTAAATTGGAA
This sequence comes from Effrenium voratum, assembly GCA_963377175.1. Classification (NCBI taxonomy): domain Eukaryota; class Dinophyceae; order Suessiales; family Symbiodiniaceae; genus Effrenium; species Effrenium voratum. The sequence goes on along the minus strand of CAUJNA010000350.1, from coordinate 108,278 downwards.
ATGGCTTTGCCAGGGCACAACTTCGTAGCTGAAGCTTGCGCCGTCCATGCCGTCTGTGAGAGGTGCTGTCCAAGACCTCAAGGTGAGCATTTCACGCACAGGGCTCTCAACCTGCCTCTTGGTCCTTTTTTCAGCGATGCATGCCACCAGAGGCAAACCTTTCGGCATTCCGTACATGTCCTGAATTTACGGAAGTAGATGTCAAGCAAGGCATCACATGGCCAACTCTGCCTCCCACCATTTGAGTGCAATCCCCAAAAACATCTTTTCATTTGCTTCCAACTTGAACTTGGTTTTCTGTCGGGAAGAACCCAATGTTTGGTCGCTACAACCATCAGCAGAGACGCTCCGTTCCAATGACCAAGTGCGGGGGCTTCTCTTTTCTGAAAAGTAACCGTGAGCAACCACCCTTCTCTTTTCTGTGGCATGCGGCGATTCCCCCAAAAAGGCGTTTCGGTTCGTTCCCCCCTCGGCCGCGGCGCAGCAGCACCGTCTCGCCCTCCGGCTCCCCCAGCCGGATGTCACGCACCGCGCTCGGCACGTCCGCTGCGTAGCCCGTGACGGTGCCACTGTTGGGCCCGCAGCCCAGGGGGCCCTGGTGAGCGCGCAAGTAAGAATAGCAATAGCACCCTGTGCACTGACGTGGAACCTGACTTTTCAAGGGACCCTCTGGTGGATTCCATGTTCGTGGACAGGAGGGGCTTCGAACGTCAACAAGAGCCCCCGTTTTCGTGCCCCATCGCAAGTGGTCAGTTGGGGTTGGAGAATTTGGGGGGCGGGGGTGTCCGCTGCCCCAGCACGCAGCGCCCGCCGCTGACTCTCGGCTCCATGACTCACTCCTGGTCCTATCATCGGTGCTATGCCATCGCCTTGCCCTTGCCTCGGGGATTCCTGCGCAACTTCGGCCCATGACATCAATTCCAACGACGCCAGAACCTGTGCATTCCTGAATCGCCACTTGACCAGCTCTGCTCCACAAACGCTGCGCGCTCAGCCGGGCCGAGGTGGGCGCTTGCAAAGCACCGGCAATACAATACTTCGTCTTGGCAGTACAGAACAGAATTAAGTACCGGCAGTATATGGAATTTAGAACTGCTCACGCAACTGAGTCAGTCCATATCGTTGCTGCACTCAGCGTGGCTAACATGCTTGTCTAGGCCATGTTCCAAGTGTTACGTTCTAAACCGTTTTACCCAACAAGGGCAGGCACGGCCCGCTTGATCGGAATTATTTATGAATTTGGGACCGTTTTACTCGTTGCATTTGACACTTTCCACGTCTGGGCTGCGCCCTTTTCCCTGTTCACAATCCGCCACCTCAACTGGAAGGACCCCACCAACCGCCAAAAGAGGGAAAGAAAAGAAACATATCCCGTTAAAACTGCTCAGACTCGACAACAAAAACAGGCAACAGCATATCCAACGCACCAGCAAAGCTGGAACCACAAGAAGGAGAGGGCTGTAAGCTGTGAAGAATCCTGCCCCTCCAGTCGTTTAAAGACAAGCTGCTGCATTCCGGATTGAAGCGTTGGAATGATATGCAGGAGACCCTGAGGCAAAACGTCATCATGTCATAAGATTACTGTTGCGCGGATGAAAAACCAACAAGCTAGGGGTAGCTTGTAAAACCACTATCATCGTATGCAGTGAAGCCTTTTCATGGTTGGAGTCACTTGCATCCTGGCTCAATCTGCCAACACGCGCCCGAAAGATTCCATGGCAGATCCCGAAAGATTCCATAGGCGGATCGAAGGCATCTTGAGATACATGCGAGGAAAATCCCCAATCTGGGACCGGAAAGCAGAGCTTTCTGCCCGGCCAAAACAAAAGCGTGCTTCAAGCGAAAAATCAGTCCACCCACTTCGCCAAATAGTTGCAGCTCTTCAAGGCAGCCTCCACCTCTACACTCTTCATGGCCTTGTACTTGGATAGATCCTTCAGGCTTTCTCATACTTCCCATCAACACATCAGCCCTACCAAGGAAACTCACTTTACATGGGCCGAACAGGTGATGTTGAAAACCAGCAAAACGAATCCTTGTAGGTCCGTCACCAGGGGAAGATCACCTTTAAAGGGCAAAAACCAGAATGTTGGCTGTGAATCTAATAGGGGACCCTTTGGTGGACATCATTTAGGTGGGGATTCATGTTCAGCAACCATAATTCCCTCGTAGAATCCATAAAAAGCAACTCACCTCAAAGGAGCCAAAACCGAAAAGGTGATGATTGCAACTACCATGTATATAATATGTATATATATATATATGTATTTTGGCAGCCCTGTCCTTGGCGTTCTCCCACTCGAAGAACTTAATGCCAGCCTTGGTCACCGGCTCCCGGCCGAAGTGGCAGTAGGCGGCGGTCTCCTGGTACTTCGGCTCCCTCAACGCCAAGCTCTGCGCGATGGCGCCGGGCCGGCAGTCGAACTCGATCTTCAGCACGTTGGTGATGTCGTTCACCGTCAGATCCTGGAGCTGAAACCATTTAAATGACTGCAAGTGTTCTTCAGTGTGACATTGCATGTAGTCAATGCTGTTGCAAAAAGCTGGAAATCAATGATGTAGGTTCTGGCACCTTGAAAACAGAAGCGGAAGGAACAACTCAAACGGCGAGAGGTCAGAAGGTCGATTCGCAGTTTGCTTTTGCGTGCAAGGATCCCCCTTCTCACTGCCGTAGGTCTCCACAAAGAGAGACAAAGGTTTCGCCACGCCAATGGCGTATGACAGCTGCACAAGGCACCGAGCGCTGAGGCCGCTGTTGACCACGGACTTGGCCATCTGGCGACAAATGTATGCCGCAGATCGGTCCACCTGGGTCTGCTTTTTCGAGGCTTTGCATGGTACCCTTGTCAGGTTGGTTTTTACTGGCCCAATTTTGACACGTACCCGCCTTCGTTGGGTCCTTGCCCGAGAAAGCGCCGCCGCCATGGGCACCCCAGCCACCGTAGGTGTCGATGATGATCTTGCGGCCGGTGAGGCCTGCATCACCCTGAGGGCCTCCAATGATGAACTTGCCTGAAGGGTTGATGTGCAGGTGGGTGTGGCTGCCGTACAGGGTGATGGCGGACTTGCCGCTCTTTAGAGTGATGGACTCCAGCGTGCGCTTGATCACCTTCTCTTCGATCTCCTTGTTCATTTGTTCCATGCTGGGCGCCGTCATCTCGGCCCCCTTGTAGCCTGCACACTCCTTGCTTCGCACTGCCTTCAAAGGCTCCGCGTGCTGGGTAGAGATCACCACAGTATGGATCTTCTTGGGCTCCACCGAGCCATCCGGGTGCTGCAGGTACTCGATGGTCACCTGGGTCTTGCCATCCGGTCGCAGCCACCAGCACTCACCGCTCTTGCGCACGTCCGTCAGTGTCTTGCCGAGGCGTGTGGCCATAGAGTGAGTCAGGGGCATGCAGTCGGATGTCTCCTCAAAAGCCCAGTGGTTCTGGGAAAAAAGGGCGCCTTTGTCGGTGGTTGAGTTTGAAGGGACCCCACCCCTCCAACAAAGAAGCAAAGGCGGTGCCAGTTGGCAGCTGAGTCTCATCGCTGGCATACCCGAACATGATGCCTTGGTCGCCCGCGCCCACATCCAGGTCCTCCTTGCCCACGTGGACGCCGCCGGCGATGTCGGGGCTCTGCTTGTTGATGCGCACGAAGACCTCGCAGGTCTTGTGGCTCAAGCCCTTGCTGTCAACGCTCGACAGGTCGTCCACAAAGCTGTCAAAGCCAATCTGCTGCACCACTCCTCGCACGACCTTGTCGTAGTCCAACTTCGCCTGCGTGGTGATCTCTCCTGCCACCATGACCATGTTGTCCTTGGTCGCAGTCTCGCAAGCCACCTTGCTCTTTGGGTCCACTGTCAAGCATGCATCCAGCACTGCATCGGACACCTGGTCGCAGATCTTGTCCGGATGCCCCTCGTTCACAGACTCGGAGGAGAAAAGGAAGGTGCGCCCTGTGCGGGCCTTCTTTTGCGCTGGCTCGGCCATTGCTGCCGGGATTGAATTGCGAAGACTGATCGCAGCTTGAAGCTGCAGCATGAGCCAAGCATTTGGAGGAGTTCCAACCACCGCTGATAGCCCTTCTCTTAGGGGGCCTTTCACATCCCATACTCAAAAAGACACAAACATAGAATTGGAACCCTTGTTGGTTGGTTGATTCCATCTTAATCGGTCCCCATCCCTCCAAACAAATCAAACTGAGACATGTGCCCGAATTCATCCAGCAAACTCGCCAACCACAAAGGGATGGCACCGGAATCCACCGTTGCAGAAACCGCTGGCTTCAAGCAGAGAACCCGAACCAAAAATGACTTCGGGGACGTCCGCTTTCGCAGCGCCTCGGCCAGCTCACGGGTCTCCACGCCGTAGGTGCCCAGCACCTACGGAGGTTTTGCGCCTTGAAACCTGGGCCGAACCTGTGGAAGAGGTCATTTGGCTTTGAATGACAAAGGTTCTGGTGTGAAAGGCCAATTCTAGCGTTGAAAACCAGGAATCTTTGGAGTTTCATGTTTTGAGACAAACTTGCAATTTGGCAAACAAAAGGAAACCCATTTGGTTTGTATTTTTGCTGCATATTTCCCCTGTGACTCCACAAGAAGCTTGCTTTACATTGGCCGGAAAGGTGATGCTCACAATTTATAACCCAAAAGGATTCGTTGGGGAAAACATAGGACCCCTTTGTTTGGAAACCCAAAAGGTGGGTTTCAACCAGACAGGTTTCCCACTGGCCAGGCCTGGGGCCAAGCTCTTACCACCAGTTGAGATGGATGAAACGGGATACATATCGACTGGCGCAGGATGTTCATCCGCATCTTTAAGAATGAAGGATGACATCCAGAAGTGACCATTTCAAATAGCTACACCAGCGGCTGCTTCAGTCTCCCAAATGCAGCAAGCTGCAATTGCCAACTCTTCAAAAGGGGCAAGCACATGTCCAACTCATAGGGGCAAAGCAACCTGAACAACCACAAGAACATACAATGGACACACACCCAGAGATCAAAGAGCCAAACAAGTGGCAGGCAAGGATGAAAGCTCGGGCCCCAAATCATTTGGGTCTGAGGTGTCACCTTGGCAACGCATCAAATCCAAGCCGTGCAGCTGCGGCGCACACGCTTGCACCTGGAAGCGGTAGAGATTGCCTGGCCAGGTGGAATCTGGATTTGTGGGATGCTCTTCGCGGCTTTGAAGCAAACAGGCAACGCAGTTGAAAACAACAAGCCCCCTTTTTTGGTCACATGGGGACCCACTGATACCTTGGCCGCGCAAGGGGAAGGCGCAAAACAACTCCTTCTGATCAGCCTGTGGTGAGACAGGATGGCGGGCAATTGCAGGAGCCGTCGTCTATGACCCCGTCCGGGACGAAGCAAGTGCCATGGTCCACATAGTCCCTGGCCTCAACGCTTGAGCAGACTTGTCACCAGGGTTACGCTTAGCTGTTGCCGCCGGCAAACCCTGAAATCCGCGGAGCAACTAGTATTAGTTTGTACTTGCCCCCCCCCCCTCCCCCTCTCCCCACGTTGAGAACCACATAGTATGTTGTTTGGAGTTTAGAGCATGTGTTAGAGTGCATGACGAACACGCTTTAACGCTTCAATCCTCATTCTGGTTGAACAAGCCCTTATGTGACAAGCTAGGAACCCTAAAGCCCCTAAAGCAATCTGTCATAAGCAATGCGGACCAGCCCATGCTCCCAACTTGTGGGTTGGCGCTGCCCACATCTGCATTTCTTCAAACATAGGAACTCTTTTTCCTGTCTCTTTCGCAGGGAACATCTGCCACTTGCTTCACAAGAAACATTGTCCAGGGGGGACGTGTGCATAACCCAACTTTTTGGTTACCCATGAACACCTAGGTATCCCAGCATTTTCTGAGCATGGCCGAGTGCTTTCTTCCAGCTGGGGTTAATTCTCTGCGGCTTTCTGGGAAAATTGGGCGGTCCCAATGAGTTGAGCATGTAGGCCTTCTTTAAGTTTGTTCGAGCTTGCTGCCATAACCACGCATGCAATGTGCCATGGTCATCAGGGCATTGGGTCGTCAATTCAGTTAATTCCCTTACCCTCAGAGATGTGTTTGTTTCTCCAGATCATAGACCCATCTTTTTGGATGGCTTTAAAGGGAAACCAAACGCCCCAAGTCTCGCGATTTGTTTTGGCTTCCCCAAAAAGGCAAACTCTATTCGTTTATTGAAGGGTCGGGGTTCCCCATGAAAGGGCCTTGCAGACTGGATCTCCCCTTCAAAAGTCGGTCCGCTTCGGGAGGACACCTTCCGATGTCACGCCTCGAAGCCTTCCCCCCGACGCCATTTACCGGACGAGTCACAGCCGGGATCTGCAGCGTTCCGCTGGCTGCCTGCGCGTAGCCCACCACCTGGAAGCCTGGCTGTCAAATCTTTTTTTCGCGCTTGTGAATCACAACCTGGGAGCTCGGTGAATCAAAATGGGTTGAACAAACATGGATGCCGGGTTTTTGGAGCACACCATCCGACCCCTTGTGAAACCTGACCGGGGGCCTTGGAAGACCATCTTCTTCATAAAGAGAACTGTTATATAAAAGACATGCCCCCTCACTTTAAAACCCAGATTGTTTGTAGCGGCAGGGGCGGTGCGGGCAGCACTTGGGGATGGGGGGGGGGGCTTGAAGAACTCAGCCAACGATCCTCCGCGATAAGGTCCTACCCAAAAAATGGCCTCAAAACACAAAATGGCCTTGCTACACTTGTGAAATCAAGTGGAGGATCCTCGCTTGAGTTTCGGATCCGATGCTGCCTTTCAATCCGTGGGAACGGCCAAGAATTGTGGCTTCTGTTTTCCGCAAGGTTTGGGCCATCAGCGTTGTGCCGCCATGATGGGTTTGGGCCATGCGAGCCAGAACTGTCTTTTTCTAGAAACCCCAAAATGGCGCCGAACATGTCGCCCGTGTTGCGCCTTGGTCTCCAAAATACCGAAGGATGCGGTATTGGTGGATGGGCACACAGCCTGACCGAGACACTGGGCGGACTCGGACTCGAGATTCACAGGGCATTGGCTTCCAGGGGAAAAAAAAAACAAACAAACAGAATAATGTTGGTTTCCTTGTGGCGTCCCCTTCAACCCATCCAAACAAGTCGCTAATAAGTACAAACTTCGGAATACCTTTTGGCGGACATCATTTGTAAACTGGATTTTATGCGCGCCAACCATTTGCGAGGCTGTTCCCGCATCAAACTCGTACCCACATGGTCGGCGGGCATATTGCGAAGGCTGTGTGGCAACAACTGGTCCATGCTGGTTCACATTGCATTTGTCCACGGGTTTGGCACAAGAACGGACCAACCGGCTTGGACATGTTTAGCGTTGCCCGCGCTTGGCCCGTTGACTACGTTGACTAGCGCTTGCAACCCTTCAACACTGGGACCAGGGAGCACTCACTGGCACCGCTGCTAAGCGCACCATGAAGCAGCCAACACCACGCCAGCCACATCGGCTAAGCGCCCCCTTTCCTTGACGAGCAAAGAACCACACGCATGGCCCAATCTGCCCCTGCTCGTGCCATGGTTATAACTGGTTGTTGGTCACAGCTCCCCCTGAGACTGCCTGTCCAAATACCGCATTGAAATCGTGGTGACCATCCGCAATTCCCTAAGTAACAGTCACGTTGGATGCAACTGACAAGCTTTGCCAAGCAAACGCTCCACGACCCCGAGCTGGAAACTGAAGCCTCTCTTGCTGACCCTCGGGCCTTTGCAGGCCAATTGCTCTGGAAAGCCTTTCCTCACCCCTGAGAGTTGGTATGGTGGGTTTAAGGTTGAGGTTGATTTGGGGTGGGCGTAGGTCTGTTTCGATTTGGCTTGGTGGCTTCTGCTGGGTTTAGGGCCAGGGTTGGTTTCGGGGTGGGTTTGGTTTACGGGTGGGATTCGGGTGGGTTTGAATCGCGGGTGGCTTCGGGGTATGCCTGTGGTAGGGTTAGGGTTGGTTTCGAAGTTGACTTGCGGTTGGTTTGTGGTGAGGGATGGTTCAGGGTGGGTTTTTGCGAGGGTGGATGTTGGGTTGGTTTGGAGCGGGTTGTGGTGTGCAGTAAGTCTGCAGTGGGTTTACCGTGTTTTCGGGTAGGTCTGTGGGGCGGGGCACTTGCAGCACCAAAAAATGAAAAACAGATGTTGTTGGAAAGGGGTGATGGGGCCGGAGAAGACTGGGCTGGAACATTCCACATCATTTCGTACATTGAATCTAAAGCTCTGAGCGCGCAATTAGCAGAGCTAAACATTCAGGCATCGTGGCGACGCGAAATGTGCTGAAATTGAAGTAGCACTGGCCTCAAGCGCATTTGCTCAACTCATACGGGAAAAATAGAAATATAGAATTCGATTTCCCAATTCTCTTTGTTTGGGTTTCTGTCAAGGGGGTGAGTGACCCTGCCAACCCACCCACACGGCCCCGTGGCCCCGTGGCCCCGTGGCCCCGTGGCCCCGTGGCCTGTGTCCTCCGGCTCCTCCCAGGCCAAAGAGACGCTGGAGGTGGTGGTGTTGGTGACCACCACGTTCCGCGGCACCCCGGGCAGCCTGACGAACCGGAAGCCGGAAGGGAAGAAACGCAGGGCGCCTCAGATGCAAGCATGGGAGTTGGCCATCAGACACTTGTTGAAGCACCAGCGAATTCATGGTAGCAGATCCAAACACTGGAACTAACTCAGTGCGGTAAGGATGATGGCGCAGGCAGTGGGCAAGCGGGATGAATTCGAATAGTTTCAATCTCAAGCTTGGCCTACAAGGCCACCAGCGGAAGCTCTGTGACAATCTCGAGAGGTCTTCTGGAGCCCTCTGAACGGCTGATGTATTTATGAGAAGTTGCAACCGCCATGACTTCCATTTTGAGACATGGCAGGGCACAGCGACAGCCGGCCTGGCATTCGTCACGTCCAGGATGGCGGACATCGGGCCTTCCCCGATCATGGTGATGAGAGTCCTGTGCCAACGGGTGCATCCGGAATGGTCCCAGGCTAGGCGTATTTGGGCCTCCGGTTCCATTCGTTCCATCCGACTGCTAGTTGAGGCAAACACGGAAGTGCGATACTGTAACCCAAAATGAGACCCTTGATCGATTGGGGCGAGCTGCTGCGGATTAGAGAATGTAGTGGATGAATAGGGCACGTTTCCGCCAAAGTGAAGAAGGCACTCCAAAATGGGACATGCCTTGATTGATTAATCAGTCGGGGTGTGTCTAGGGTTTGACACTTGCCCTAAACACATGGCACAAAGTGCCACTAAGTCAATGAATTAGCCAATGCAGTGCAGACGTGGCGCATGCCGATCTTGTAGCGCGCACCACAGGTCGCATTTGCCACGGTGAAAAACACCTGCCACCCGCGAGCAATGCACTCGGAAGGCTCTTTAGGATACGTCTTAAAACAAGGGAGCCCGAAAGATGGTTTTCCCTCTCAAGCAAATTTACAACAAGTACCCTTAAACAGAAACGCACTCATGCACACACGCACGCGCACACCCACACCGCCCACACCCAGTCCCACTTCCCCACCCACACACCCACACCCTCACACCACCCCACGTGGGTGTTCCAGAGGCTTCGACATCATTTCTCTTGAAACAGCCGTCTGATTCATGCAATCGATCCTTGGTAGGAATGTTGTTTGGTTGCTTGGGATGCCGACCATGATACCTGACGAGGATATTGGTGAAAAGGAATTACTTGGTCTCGCTAAGAGTCCGTGTTGCTTCAGGTGATCAGGACCAAGAACTCAACACCCTACAAATGCCCAGTCCCTATAAGGGTCCCACAGTATTTCTGGTTGGATAACCTTCCATGCGCTTCCCAGCCTGGTCGGGGTTGCCGAAACCGTCATACACCAAAGTAGGCTGATCCTTGGGATCCCACCTCACGCAAGAAGCGAGCAGCTGATGTTCTCTAGCCGCGGCGCTAACGCGGATGTGTCTCCAAATGGGGGAGCTACAAACATTGGTGGTTTCCTCTTGGTTGCCCTCGCACACCCTTTAAAAAGGGACCACGTGTTCAACGTAAGCAAGGCGTTTCTTGAAGCACCCATGGTTTGAAGAACCTCTTGTGCGGTGCCAGCACAGACCGTTGTAGAGACAAATTTTCCTCACCCCAAATATTGCAGCAAACAACCTGTGTTTGTTGGGTTTCGACTTTGCGTGGCCAAAAATGGGAGCACCCCTTTAGAACAAAATGTCAGAATTCACCCTTGGAAGAACTTCCCATTGAAAGAAAACACATTTCCGAAAGCAAACCAAAAATGAGACCTTCGTATGAAGATGTGTCAAAAAAAAGGTGGGGGGGGGGGGACAAAATTGGGGGATTGTTCTTTGGTTTACCCTTTGAACCCTCGTGCATTTCACAAACCCATATAGCGACGCAACTTGCAGCACCAGGCGCATGTAGCCTCGAACGCCCCAGTCCGCTTTGGTGTTCTCCATGCGCGTCCCAGTGCCCAGCAGATTTCCGGAGGGGAAACTTGGCGCGGAGAGCGTGGAAATCAAACCACCTGCTTTCCAAGAGAACCCCCCAAATCGGATTAAAGGTGCCTGGAAGATCGACTGGTTCCTTGCAAAGGCGCGGGGGTAGGTACTCAGCTGCGCCCTCTATAGGTAACTCATGTGCGCCCTTCATGTCAACAGTGGCGCAAACTCACCAGCGCCCCTGCAAGTTGCTCTGCAACAGAATCCAACTCTAGAAGCGAGCTCTTGCTCGGGGTGTGGGGGAATGGCAAGCACACCAGCTCAGGTGCACCCGCTGGGGGGGGCAGTTCGCTCGCTCAGCGCTGTGGCGGGGGGGGGGGGTTGGGGCGGGGGTGTTGGGGCGGGGTTTGGAGGGGGGGAAAGGCGCTGTGGAGGGGGGGGGGTGAGTGGTAAGCCCGCGCTCAAGTGCACCAGCTGGTAACCCGCTCAAGCGCACCCGTCATGGGGAGGGGGGGGATGCTAAGCACACCCGCTCAAGCGCACCTGGAAAAAGAATGGTGAGCACACCGGCTCCAGTGCACCCGCTCAGCGCTGTGGAGGGGCTGGGAGCAGGGTGTGGGGGGGGGCACTGTTTCCACGCATGCAGAATGGTAACCCGGTGGAAGGTGGGGTGGAACAGTAAGCACACCCGCTCAAGTGCACCCGCTCAGGGGGGTGAAGTCCGACACCGGGGTACCTTATCTCGTGGGAACATGTACCTTGTTTAGCGGTTGGTGGCTGGTGGCTGGCGGTGGTAGCGTAGCCAAGGGCATAAACGAGTTAGCTCCGAGTGGCCGGAAATGGTGGTGCTGCGAAGTAAAACATCAAAATGGGGCACAGACAAGTTGGCACATGAAGGGCACAAACGAGTTAGCCATCGAGGGCACAGCCGAAGGCGCACCCCATCGAAATTTGGAGACAATGAACTGCATCGAGACAAACGGAATGCAGTTCAAGCACACTCGCACACGGGCGCACATGCGCAAGCTCGCAAAGAAGAAAAGCAAACCAAACGCCCACCAACTTGCAAATTTCGCAGGCGCGCACACAGGAGCAAAAACAACTACAATCAATTCTGCGCAGAAACACGAAAAAAGCAATTAAGCGAGATTACACACAATTAGACACACACACGCACACGCACACACACACACACCCACACACACCCACACACACACACCACACACACACACACACTCACACGCACGCACGCACGCACGCACGCACCCAGCACCAACAAGCACCAACAAGCACCAACAAGCACCAACAAGCACCAACAAGCACCAACAAGCACCAACAAGCACCAACAAGCACCAACAAGCACCAACAAGCACCAACAAGCACCAACAAGCACCAACAAGCACCAACAAGCACCAACAAGCACCAACAAGCACCAACAACAGCAACAACTACAACCAAAATAAAATAGCAAACAGCAAGAACAAAAAGAACTGAAACACATACACACAAACAGGCGAACACGCAAACACTGAAACGCTACAACACAATCATTCAAACGGAAAACTCAAACTGATGAACGTGCACACATGCAAGCACACAAATGCATGAACATGCAACTAGATAATCATGTGATGCAAACACACTAACACACACACACACACACTGGCATATGTGCTAACACGTATCTGGCAAACGTGTAAGCATGTAAACAGCCACTCAACCACACCACCACTCAAATACACGGCCACTCAAGCACGCAAATACGCACGCCCGCGCACATACAACCACACACACACACACACCAACAAAACGAAACAACATGCAAACATACAAACTCACAAGCATGCAACACAACTGCACAAATGCAGGCGGCCTATTCATGCGGCGGTTGTGTGTGTGTGTGTGCGTTGTGTGCGTTGTGTTGTGTGTGTTGTGTGTTGTGTGTGTGTGTTGTGTGTGTGTTGTGTGTTGTGTGTGTTGTGTGTTGTGTGTGTTGTGTGTTGTGTGTGTGTGTGGTGTGTGTGTGTGTTGTGTTTGTTGTGTGTGTGTGGTGTGTGTGTGTGTTTTGTGTGTGTGTGTTGTGTTGTGCTTGTTGTGTGTGTGTGTTGTGTGTGTGTGTGTTGTGTGTGTGTGTGTTGTGTGTGTTGTGTGTGTGTGTTGTGTGTGTTGTGTGTGTGTGTTGTGTGTGTTGTGTGTGTGTTGTGTGTGCTGTGTGTGTGTTGTGTGTTTTTGTGGTGTGCGTTGTGTGTGTGTGTTGTGTGTGTGTGTGTGTTGTGTGTGTGTGTTGTGTGTGTGTTGTGTGTGTGTGTTGTGTGTGTTGTGTGTGTTGTGTGTGTGTGTTGTGTGTGTTGTGTGTGTTGTGTGTGCTGTGTGTGTTGTGTGTGTTGTGTGTGTTGTGTGTGTTGTGTGTGTTGTGTGTGTTGTGTGTGTTGTGTGTGTTGTGTGTGGTGTGTGTGTGTGTTGTGTGTGTGTGTGTGTTGTGTGTGTGTGTTGTGTGTGTGTTGTGTGCATTGTGTGTGTGTGTTGTGTGTGTGTGTATTGTGTGTGTGTTGTGTGTTGTGTGTGTGTTGTGTGTTGTGTGTGTGTGGTGTGTTGTGTGTGTGATCTGTGTGTGTGTGTGGTGTGAGTGTGTGTGTGTGTGGTGTGTGTGTGTGCGTGTGTGTGTGTGGTGTGTGTGTGTGTGTTTGTTTGTCCGTGTGTGCAGATGGGCTATCTCACCCAAATACCATAAAAAGAAGGGTGACATGCCCCAAGCTGAACATAGGTTTGTCTGCTGAAAAGAAAATCAGGAAAAACAAAAAAACATACGCAAAGTGGGCGGTTCCCCTTGCTTCCCCTACAACCAAAGGGAAACAAGGCCGAGACCTTCAAAAAAAGGCACTAGGCGCACCCATCTTGACCCCTGGGAGTTTGTTTCTTCCTCGCCTATTTACGTAGAAATGCGGGGCATTCCGAGTGGCTCCCACTGAATTCGGATGGTACCCTCATCGGAGGCAATGCGGGTCACGAGCTGGGGCCCGTCCTGGTTGGGTGAATAAGATGGATTCCCAGAGATGCGCGGTTTTCGGAGGTATTTGTTCGAGGTTGGCTTTCAGGGAGCCATCAGGAACCTTTTTGGGGGGTCCCCTGTTTTGACACATTCCACATGCCGATCCTGTGGATGGCGCTTTGCGCTTCTGCTTCTGGGGAGAAAGTGTTGGGAGGCTTCCCAGCGAGTAAGTTGTGGCTCGTCTGGAAAAAAAGACAGGCTTGCTTATTCCCTCCTCAAATCTATGGTCTCTGCAGCCAGTTCCTTGTGTCCAGCCACGCTCAACATTAATTTTGATCCGAGCAAAGTCCCGTTCTGCAGTGGTCAATGTGAGTGCATCCCGCGTCGTCCCCTTTGCAACTGTACCTGGAAATGTCATTTTTTGACGGTACCTGTTGGGGTCTTAAGGATGAACCTACATCGCTGGACCTCTTCCCACATCTCTTGACCCCCGGTCCCACGGCAGCAGACCGGCCCAGAAGTAGAAGGGCTCTGAGGGCAAGCCCACGCCATTCTTGCTGGCCGCCAGCACGCGCGTGGCGTATTTGAAGTCTGGCTCCAGCTGCGTGATGAGGAGACCTGCAAGAACCGTTCGCTAAATTTCAAATGGCCCGGCTACCTTGTGGACCATTTACCTGGGACTTCTCTCAAACCAACCTGCGGGGTTGTCTATTGGATTCACAGCCATGCTAAGCACCTCTTTGGGGCTCAAGCCTCATAGGTTCCTTGGGCCCCCTTTTTTGAGCAGCAATTCTTCCTCTGCAGAGGGCCAGAACTGGATGCAAACCAATCAGTCCAAGTGCATCGCATTGTCCGTACTGGATATGGGAAATTAGAGAGTCTCCTGGTGTTTGGCAATTTAGTGAGTGTCCAGTTCCCCATGTCCCTCTTAAATGGACCACACACACGACTCAATGTTTCGACCAAACCTCATATCCCTGTGCCAAGTTGCTGTACTCGGTGTTGTCCGCATGCGCATTAGGTACATCAAACCTCAGCTTGCCGCTGCAAAGGCCCATCCTTGAAACAGGTCTGGCAATCGGAACTTCAAGCGTGGCCTCTGGCAGACTGCTAGGGAACGCAGGGACAAATAGGGTAATCTTGACCAAATACCACCTGTTGTAGACATGATGGCGTGCAGGCAACCCGCTTCCTTCCACATGCACCGCGCCAAGTGTTTTTGGCTGGCTCTTTAGCCGGGTTGTAAATGCTTGCAACCGCCCCTCTACTTGCTTCCGCCAGTGCGTATGTTGAACCTCCGGTCTCGGCCAAACGAAACAACCCAAGGCACCCTGCTTACACAATCAGCTGGCGCGGCATCAACCTCTGAGACCTTCTCAACTGCTCTTCCGTCGAAGCCCCCTCTTCACGCCATGGTCCCAGATGAAGAGAAACCACAGAAAGGCTGACAAGCGACTTAACGATTTGACGTCGAAATCCTTGTGATCCAACACAGCAGACTCCTACCCCTCGCAGCTCTCGCAGCCCTCGCAGCCCGGTGGCCAGGCGTCGAAGGTGGGCTCCATTGCCATCTGCACGATGTAGTGGGTGATCCTCGGCGCGCTTGGGGGGGGCCTGGCACGCCACCAGAAGCGGAGCGGCGGAGCTCTGCCCGAGCGAAGGGCGAAGGCAGGCTTCCAACATGATTGTCATCATGGGTTCTGGAGGACTCTCGTGCTTTTGCACATTTCTTGTTGGGACCGCTGAGACACGACCCATCGAAAGTGGAACTGGCAGCCGCGTGACGGCAAGACGTCAGCCGTGGAGTTGCCCACCGTCCATCTCAGCATCGCCGTCTTCAAAGACACCGACGTCACAGACAAAATCACCTCACGGCCAAACAGCCAGGCCACGAGCCGCCAAAATAAAACATGAAAGCGCATTGAGTATGCTGTGTAATGAGAAGAGACGCGTCAGAAACACGCATGCACACAACAAGCGTCAATGCATCCAGGTGCAAGGTCTTCGCCTTGGATCCTCCAAATATAAATACATATATATATATATGGTCACCCCCCCCCCATGAACTACCTCTGAACTACCTTGCTACATATATATATATATTATATCTTTCACAGTGTGCAAAACCGCCAAGGGGTCTCGCTTCAGGCGTGGCGCGGGCGCTGGGAGCGGCATGGCCATCTTGAAGTGCAGCAAGTTGCTGGCATTGCCTGCATCCGCGCCCCACCCAACCCCCCATTCAGCTCATCCCATAATCAGGTAGCTTGGCCATTTGCTTGCTTGTTGGGGGGACATGTTGTTTCTGCTTGTTTTTTGTTCTTGTTCTTGGCGGCCCCAGTAAGCAACACAAGTTCAGCCCTTTCTTCACAGCATGCTTCTCAAACCTTTGTACAAAAGGGTACCCTCAAGAAAGGACTCAAGAGCCTGGCCGTCAAGGCGCCTGGCCCCGCAAAACTCACCGCGCGCACAAAGGCGCGGTAGTCGCGGCCCGGCGTCAGCGTGAGGGTGGCCGTGTTCGTCCAGCGCCTGGCCGTGTGTGGCATGCGGTCCTGCCATCAAGGACATCAACACCAGGCTGTCTCAAAATTGGCATCCCGCCGCTTGGAACCTCTAAGACTCCCTACTTTTGATGGAGTGCCAAAAAAGTGCTTTGCTTGACATCCTCCCCCGGCATGTGGAATGTGACAACTGTTCGATGTGCTCCTTGACAACCCTTTCCTGGCCTGTCTTTGCCATCGAAGGCCATCTGGAACGGGCCGCCGTCACCATCGTCCAGAAACCTCACTCACGGCACGCGGTGTGGCAATAGCACCACAGATTTGCGGCGTGCCCAATGGCAAGTAACCTTCCACGTACTGCCTGCTTGATGAAGTTAAGCCGTAATGATTTGAGTATACCCCGGGTCCCTCAAGGGTTTGGTCGGTCCCATTTGTGCCAAGCCACAGCTCGTAGCCCAGAAGTGCCCGAGGATCATAGGATCCGATGAGCTGCTGACTGAGGGTCAAGTAGTCCCCAGGACCCACTTGTCCCAAACTCTCCTGAAGTTCGAGTTGGCAAGCACCCAACCCACTGCACACGCCCTGCACACGGGGCCAAAACTGATGCAAATGGCCTTTCTCCATGCGCGTGCTAGGCACCCTGCAAATGCCACTTAGCTCGCAAAGGCTATCTTCGTGCTCTCTGCTCGCCATGTTTGTGGAGTCTGGAGGCCCAACACCTTGACAATATGCTAGCGACATCGCCATTGATTTGCTGGCAAAAGCGCGAGTCTCACGGCTTTCTTTTTGACCCTGGTCCCCCGTGAAATGGGATAGGCCTCAAAAATGGCCCCACAGCAAGGTACCCTCACCAAGGGCACACCCCATATCCAGCCTTTCTGCTAGTTCCTCTTTTTTTTTTCAAGCCACATCTTCTTGAGGTTCTGCTCAAAATATCCCGGACCTTGTCCTACTGTTTCTTCTTCCAAGCTTCACCCCACTGGAACCCGAACACTTCTCGTGTTTGGGGCAAAGGAAAGGCAAAATCACTCAGAACAACCGGGGCACATTCTTCTCTGGAATCTGCACACCTGCCAGAATGAGAGCAACCTTAATGTGCCAGGATAGCAATTACCCTCCCACCCACCAACACGAAACCGACTAAAGGGCCCGTTTGGAGGAACGAGGATATCCCAAATACCACGAGTCAGGCTCACTGTTAGTGGATGGAAGGGTGCCAAGCACGCCGCCCATCCCCACCTGAATTCTCGAGAAGTTCTGGAACACGTCGACAAACTGCACGTCCTGGCCCGCTGTTCCGAAGAGGTGGGTCTAAGTTCTAGTTGGGCACTTTTTGCTGAACATTTGCATGGGAAAGGACGCCCACCACCTTTCTTTTCTTTCTATTTTTTTTTTTTGGGGAGGGGTGTGTGACTTCCCCATTGAATTTCATAGCGTGTAAAAAACAAGTTGGGCCTGCCAAATGCTCCACACTGTCACGATGAGTGCTTTCAATATAATCCCAAAGGTCCCTACTTCTGGCGCCTTGCCACATGGCGACCAAAAGATGAATCACCTTGTGCTGCGCGTGTGCTGGGTTTCGGATGTTGAATTCAATCCATGAAACGAAGTTGCCAGAAATATAGACCCCTTGGTGGACCTCTTTAAAAGGCGTTGTCCAACAACCTATGTGAAGCAGTTTGGCAACCATTGCTGTGGATTGACCCTGTCCTGCAGCAAGGTCCAGTCGAACCGCGCCGAGGTATCATTCCTTAGCGCAGCTGCAGGCATTCCTTTGGGATTCGATCGGCCGAGAGTATTGTGTTCAGGACATTTGGAGCTTCTCAGAATGACAGACCCCATTTGATTTGGTATTTACGGGGAAACCGACAAAAGCCAGCCATTTTATGGGAATCCCCATTTTGAGAAGCACCCATTTGTAAGTTTGCGCACTCAAAAGCAAACTGGATGTTGAGAGCAGGCCTACCGTCTGAAGCGTGTCCAGCTCCTTCGATGAGATGCTGGGCCTGTGCCACTGCCCGACTTTCAACATTCATGCGGAACAAACCGATGCAACGCCACGACCCTCCCCTATACTTCCATGACAGCCCGAGAGTCAGCGGCGTCACGCTCAGACCATCCGCGATGCAAATGTACCTCAGGGTAAACGACTTGGAGCTCCGGCAGGATCGCCTGCCTGCCTTTTACCCACCAATTGGTCAAGGGCGCCAAAAACGGAGCGATTGTACGTCCATGATTGTCTGATTCAAATCAGCAACACGGCCGGACAAGCTCGGTTTGATGAACATATGTCCATAACAGTTGCCTGCCCTGCAAAGCGCGTCGTGCCACTTGCATCTGACTCGTGACACTAATCACTGATCACAGCCTATCTAGGCATCTCATGCCGTATGGGTGAAATCCCAGCGGGCATCATGTTTCTTGGACATGCTCTGACACCGTGAATTTCAGACTCTCACCACTCCCCAATCCAGAGGTTCACGGGAAACTACCCCTTGGCGATGATAACCCCGAAAGAAGAGCCGAAAACAAGAGTCCAAATCCTGGAAGGATGGAGCCGACCACCTGCTTCAGTATATGCTGCTACTTGTGTTTCAACTTCCTCTTTCGTGCCAAGATCGACACCAGCCCGACCACTGGCCAGAAAACCTTGAAACACTTCGGGCTTATATTTCCTCAAGCCGGGATCGGGTCAGAAGCTGAGGACTCCCGACTCCCGCCACGGCAAAGAAATCTTCCCACGCAAGAAAACGGACCGAAATTGAGCAGTTCAATCCAACCAGGTACCTCACCTTTACCGCCAGAGCGGCTCGAAGTGGCTGTTGAAGGTCCATTGCGCGCACACTGGCGCCGGAGGGAGCGCTACCGCGGTGCCCACTTCCTAGGTCGGGGGAGGTCACAGCCGGCCACTTGTCTACACAACCTGAGTTTGGATGTTTCTCTCTGCATGTGTGTGTGCGCGTGAGAGGGATCCCAAATACAAAAACAAGCAAGCCAACAGGATGTTGTTGCTGCTGATGATGATGGTGATGGTGATGGTGATGGTGATGGTGATGGTGATGGTGATGGTGATGGTGATGGTGATGGTGATGGTGATGGTGATGGTGATGGTGATGGTGATGGTGATGGTGGTGGTGGTGGTGGTGGTGGTGGTGGTGGTGATGGTGATGGTGATGGTGATGGTGATGGTGATGGTGATGGTGGTGGTGGTGGTGGTGGTGGTGGTGGTGGTGGTGATGGTGATGGTGATGGTGATGGTGATGGTGATGGTGATGGTGATGGTGATGGTGATGGTGATGGTGATGGTGATGGTGATGGTGATGGTGATGGTGATGGTGATGGTGATGGTGATGGTGATGGTGATGGTGATGATGATGATGATGATGATGATGATGATGATGATGATGATGATGATGATGATGATGATGATGATGATGATGATGATGTGTTTGCCTGTTTGCCTGTTTGCCTGTTTGCCTTCTTGCTTGCGCGCATGTGTGTCCGTGTGTCGATGTGCCTGTGTGTCTGTTTTCTGCGGCTGTGTGTGTCGGTGTGTCTATGTCCATGTGTCTGTGCCCAGGGCACCAGTTGTCGGGGAGCAGTCAACAGTTTAGACGAAAGGATTGACTGGTCCCCAGGCTCTTTCTCTGGCCAAGCGGCGTCGGACCAGGGCCCCCAGCCCTTGCAGTTCATGGCCCGGATCTGGTACAGCTGCTTGTCGTGGAGGTTGCGGTTGGGTATCGTGACATAGCCTATCCACTGGTAAAGGAGACCCCTACCTTGTTCCCCCAAGCGGGAGCTTACTCAGATTCAATGGCCCGGTCACAAGAACAAGTTGAAAGGTCTCTGCGCTAGCTTTTCATTTCCGGCCCAGGTTTTGCTCTTGCATCTCTTCGGGTCTTTGGAACTCTCCAGCAGCCCAGCGCACGACATAAACATGTCCAGGAGAAATGTTCAGACCTTCAAAAGCGGCTTCTTCTGGGTTCCCAGCTATCCAAAAAGTCGGACAAATCAAGCTTGGAATCAAAGGCGTCGGCTCGCGGCTCGCCAAGCGGCAATGGAAGGGCGTGCCGGGGAAGAACTTGTCCGACGCAGAAGGTGTGCTGGCTGTGTAGGCATCCAGGATACCTCGGATCACTAAGCCATTGACACGTCACACTAAGGGGGAAGGTTTCGCTAGGGCCCAAATCATTCGGATGGGGGGGTATTTACAAACCAGATTTAGTAATGAGTCATGAATCTAGGAGTAGACTATTAGTAACTGCGCAGACCCTTCACGTTACAGCCACTTAATGCGAGGAAGGTCCAGGGCCTCTCGAGAAACACATCAAGCAACCGCAAGCTTGCATGCCAGGCGGCCATTCTGCCCAGGTCGCACTACTGCAATCTGCCTGGGCAATGGAAGCTCACACCTCTCAGCACCAAAAGCCCTACACCTCTTGCTGCACCCTTGGTCTTTTTGTTGCACGTATTTGGGACTTGGCCGATCGGCGGACAATCGCGCGCTTTCCCAAATGGATTCCCAGAGATCTGTGGCCTTCAAGGCCTGAGCGCCCTGAGAAAACGGCCGAAAACGGACTTCAAACCAAAAGAAGTCTTCAGAAGCTGGAGTTTCTTGAGCCGCAAAGACATTGACATGGCAATCACGCAACAACAACACCTCCCCCCAAAAAAAAACCGCGTGCCATGGAAGGCTGGGGGAGCTTGACATCCCCACCCGATCCATAGCCATGAGCAAGAAGCGCACAGGAGGTGCAAGGAAAGAACCGCTACATATTATCGTAGAAACCAAGAGTATCTGTTCACCTTGCATTTGCGGTTTCTACCCAGTCGAAACAGTTCAAACAACGTCCAAATCGCCATTGTTGCAAGTCAACAAGTCCCTGGGAGCTGAAAAGTTTGATGTAGGCGCAGCATTCTCAAACGAGTGTTGCTGTTGCTCTTGTGGTTGCGCGGCGGCTATTTTCCAAGGAACCCCTGGTTGGCTCGGGGCCAGAAAAAACACGTTTGCTTGGGTGTTTGCCACGAGTTCGGTTCCTCGTGGTCCCAGTGGCTCTTCGTTGCGCTGGATCTCGTACCACTCCACGGGGCAGGACACGTTGGCCTCCTCTGTGGGGTAGAACTCTACCCGCGCGCAGCCGAGCACGTCGTTCCTGGCCGTACAAGACCAGGAAGACGTCACCATTGCGTGTCAAAGTAGCGGGCTCAAGGTCCCCAATTGTGCTGTCCCCGAGAATTGGAATTGGAAAACAGAATTCCAGAGACCAGCCCCCTTCAAACCGGAAACCTCCACAGTCTCAGGGCGTACGGGTTTCTGCGTCCCAAAACAAGCCCCGCGCCTGCCCGGGAAGTGCTGTGCGCAGGAGTCTGGGCGTGCCGACACGTTGCACCCTGTCCAGGCCACCTGCAGCATAGGGGCCGGCGGCACAGTGAAGGCCTCGTAGAAGCTCCTAAGATCCAGAGGTCATGGGGCACACACATATATGTCAGAATAAGGGGACCCCTAAATTGGGACTTTTCTATTTTATTTCTTTATTGTTTTTTAAACCTGGGTGAAAAGTGTCCTTTATGAGGCTCGGTACTCTTTTTTCGGGTGATGTTTGTTAAAGGAAAACCAAAAGGAAACACGTGTGTCTTCGGAAAAATGTTGAAATGGGCTTGGACCGAAGAAGTTGTGACTTGTGACCTGTGCCTCATATTGGTGTTCCTCGAAAGGAGACCCCTGAAATAGAGGGCTCCTCTTAGTTTCCTTTTAGACACCAGCCAAAAGGGGGTGCCCCACTTTCAGACGCGCCCAGATGTTGTCTTTTGGAGGCTCGGTACCCTTTCGGTTTTCTTTGGCAAAAACAGGACCTGTCTTTTGGCCGTGAGGCACACAAACACAAATCTTCAGGTCGTGAGAGACAAACTTTGTGGAATGGCACCTTTGCTGCGCTTTGTGGAATCCGGAAGAGTACTTGTACGGCCAAAACATCCCGCTTGCCCGCGACGTCTGCGACCGCCCCCGCCCCGACCCTTAAAAAACGTGGCAGGCGTGGGAGCTTGTAGACCTTTGTGTGGTGAACTCCCTCAAAAACTTGGGGGCCGAAACCTGGATTTGGAGCACCCTGTCTTGGGTTTAAACCCTAAACCCTAAACCCTAAAAACCCTAAACCTAAACCCTAACAACCCTAAACCTAAACCCTAACAACCCTAAACCTAAACCCTAAAACTCCTAAACCTAAACCCTAACAACCCTAAACCTAAACCCTAAAAACCCTAAACCTAAACCCGAAAAAACCTAAACCTAAACCCTAAAAACCCTAAACCTAAACCCTAAAAACCCTAAACCTAAACCCAAAAAACCCTGAACCCTAACAACCCTAAACCTAAACCCTAAAAACCCTAAACCTAAACCCGAAAAAACCTAAACCTAAACCCTAAAAACCCTAAACCTAAACCCTAAAAACCCTAAACCTAAACCCTAAAAACCCTAAACCTAAACCCAAAAAACCCTGAACCCTAACAACCCTAAACCTAAACCCTAAAAACCCTAAACCTAAACCCGAAAAAACCTAAACCTAAACCCTAAAAACCCTAAACCTAAACCCTAAAAACCCTAAACCTAAACCCAAAAAACCCTAAACCCTAACAACCCTAAACCTAAACCCTAAAACTCCTAAACCTAAACCCTAAAAACCCTAAACCTAAACCCGAAAAAACCTAAACCTAAACCCTAAAAACCCTAAACCTAAACCCTAAAAACCCTAAACCTAAACCCTAAAAACCCTAAACCTAAACCCAAAAAACCCTGAACCCTAACAACCCTAAACCTAAACCCTAAAAACCCTAAACCTAAACCCAAAAAACCCTGAACCCTAAAAACCCTAAACCTAAACCCTAACAACCCTAAACCTAAACCCTAACAACCCTAAACCTAAACCCTAAAACTCCTAAACCTAAACCCTAACAACCCTAAACCTAAACCCTAAAAACCCTAAACCTAAACCCTAAAAACCCTAAACCTAAACCCTAAAAACCGTAAGCCTAAACCCTGAAGGCGGCGGCAAACATCCCCATAAAGATGCTTGTGGGCGAGCCGCGTGTTTTGTGGGTACTTGTACACTACCGTGTATTTAAGCTTGGTGCACCCCGCCCAAACCACGGGTACTTTCGATAGACTCCCCTGAATAGATTCCCTCTGCCTTTCTTTCCCTCTACCCGCAAGGATTCCCAGGCGGTTGGTTTGCAATGTGAATCGCACGCTCAATTCTTAAGCTTGATCCCTTCTTTTCACTCGTGCCAGCTTCACTTGGTTCTGGCAATTGTCTAAAGAAAAGAATCGCTTGCAAAAATCGGAAGTACAGAGACAGCCGTGGTCGCTTGCTGCATTGCTGAAAAAATGGTGACCATTGGGCCACAAAACACGGGAGGGGTCCGGCTTCCGAGTTGAATCCGAGCTTGATTTTGAAACATTCCCAGAAGCGCTCCTGAGATCTAGCACTCTGACTGCAATAGGAAGAGCTCAAAAAGGAACCCGGAATTTCTCAGTGTTTCCAATCGAGGAACCTCTGTTGACCCCCAAAGTTGTTGGCTTCCACGTGGTTTCCCTTCGAAACAGCTTGGTTTCCTCAATGAGGTACCAAGAGGGAACATGGGGTGCATAGAAGGGTTATGTACCCCAATTGTTGCCCATTGTTCCTTGGGGGCACTGGTTGTTCGAGAGCAGTGGAAACGCTTTTACGCTCAAAACAAGGCCTGGCTGGGCCCTTTGAAGGACGGATTTGTGCAACCACCAACTATGTAAGATGTTCCAGCCATGCAAAGACATAGCCATATTCGCGGTGTCTCCCTTTAGTTTCCCTGCACAACAACAAGCCCAAAAAGGGCACACCGGTACAACGGCCCGTGGGCCCCATCAACTAGCACAGCCAACTGGGAGTTTCTCAAAATGGCAATGTCATGGGTCTGCTCGTTTCAGGGGGGGTGGTTCCGCTACTTTGACACCCGCCCATTTCGAGAACCAACATTTTGCAGCGCCGGCGCAGGATGAGCTCCGAGAAGTTCAGAGGGGCCGCCTCCCGCGGAAGGTACATGTCCTGGGGGTCCTGGCAGAAAAGCCGCCCATGAAAACCATCGGTGTGGGAACGGGTCAAAATGTGGGACCTTCAAGAAACAAGCGGGCCTCACTCACTCATCTTACCACACAAACTAGTGCCTTCATCTTTGACGCACCATGGCAGCGGGGGATTGGTGCCAATGCTTCTGGATTTGCCTGTGTGCGCTTTGGTCCATTAGGATCTCTTTGCATTCCCTCGATTGAGTGGGTGCTCCCCTGGCGTCTGACGCAGTTCCGGTCCAGCCCAGTGAGCTTGTAGAAGGCGTCGCTGCTCTGGAGGGCTCTCGTAGTGGTCGTTGAGGTCTGCGGTCAACGATCCAGATGTTTGTCGCGCCTTGATGGATGTCAACCTGGAAGGGGCCCTCAGTTTAAGACAACCTTGCAAGCCACAAGCAAGGAACCCTCTCTCGTTCACTCGGATTTGCTACCCCATCTCAACAATGGATTTTCCCACCATCATTGTGCACAGTTCATACGTTGTAGGTATTGCTCTGCGTTCAGCTGAACACGATCAACATCTCGAATGCATCTCAACTAGCAGAACTTGTCAAAGCAAGCACTTGATTCTTTCCCCGGCTTAAGAGTTTTGCTTGTTTCTTTGAAAACTATGTGGCTCACCCCGTTGACTCAAGCCTCAAAAACCCGGCTCGAAAACAGAGTTGGTTGGTTCGATTCTTGAAGATGCCCTGTTGTGCTTGAAGGGACACCCTAGAGAAATCCACCCATTCTCTAAACCGCACTGCAACGCGACAAAACCCGAGCCAGCCGTCCCACTGCAATGAGAACATGTCTCCCGTGCCTGATTGAGATCATCCTCGACGGCCTGTGCAGAAGCAGTGCCAAGAGTTTGCCTGACCCCCAAAATGGGGTCTAACAACTGGGTTCTAGGATGCTACGCGTACGCTTGTCCATTGGCCTGTTGCCCCAGTTGAGTGTGATTTGCAAACAATCTCATTCGGCCCACTCGTCAAGTGAAAAGAGCCTCCTTTGCAGCAAAGGCCCCATGCTCTTCTTCAAGGGGTTCACGATTGGCCCTTTTTGCAAATCGGATCTACTCCAAACTTCTCAAAAAAATCGGAGAGCCGCCGAATCTTCACAGAACAGCTCTCCCTGCCTGACCATCGCTTGCCTCGGCTGTGCCTGCGGCAGTGCCTACGATACAGTCAGTGACCGCGCTGGCATTGAAGTCTGCGAAAGCTGCCTCAGATGCCAAAGCCCCCCCTCTGACAAGGTGTGCCAAGGAAACCTACGTGAATCATTTGTTTTTTGTGTCGTTGGGTTTGGCAGTGTCATTTCTGGGGTTGTTCGAAAGGGTCGCTAACCATTTTGGGGGGCTCCTTCAGAGACAAATTCATTCAAACTTCAGCCTCATGAACCGAGGTCGGCACCTTTGTGGTCGTGGTGGTCGTGGTGGTCGTGGTGGTCGTGGTGGACGCCTCGAGGGAAGGCATAAGTTGACAGGCACTGGTCCTGGTTGATTTGGGTTTGTCTCAAAATCAGGGAACCCCCCAAAATGCGTGGTTGCCTTTTGGTTCCCTTGAAACGCCAACCTCAAAGTCAGTGGGTTCCCGGCAACAAGACACCCCCCATTTCCGTTCGAATAGCTCTCCGCCTTTCCTTCACTGCATTGTTGAGAAATTGACTGCTAGTTTCCGCTTAGCAACTCCTTTTGGGGACATTCGCAAGTGCTTGAACGAGGACAATGTTGCCCCACAGCCGTGATCCAGCGGCAGGAGGGGTGACAAAAACAGGAAACAACCAAATTTGAGGGGTATATTTCGATGGCTGGAATAACTGTAAAACCACCTTCCTCAACCTCCCCCACCTAGCGGCTGGGGCCCAAACCAGAGCGTTTGGTTCCGTTGGTTCTGTGCATAGGCCTTGCGGTCAGCCCATTCACTGCCAAGAGCGATTACACCTGCCGAGCCTGGGTCCTTTGCAATAACAAATCATTCTGCAGAACAGGTAGTCTTGACCGCTAAGAATCCTGTGGCAGAAATGGACCATCCATGTCCCTCATTTGATTTTTGTTTTTGTTCTTTTCTTTTTGGCGGGGGGGTCCCTTTAAGTGCTTTACCAATGCCCGCTGGAAGTGGACCAAGCGGGTCCTGACTCACGCACGACGTGATGGTGTAGTCTGAAGCGCTACCGTCGTCCCAAGTGTCGATGTCGTTGACTGCGACAACCCCTAGGCTGTGGCAAGCCGTGCGCAAAGCATTCAGCGACTTGAGTCGATATGCCTCACACCCCGGGGCCCCTTCTGCTTGCCCTTTGGTCTGGATTTCGGAAAGAACTGCAGGGGTTCCTTGCCGGTCCCACAAAGGGGGAACGGGAACCCCTGTGTATGGTCAAAATGTGCATCATGGTGGCTTCCTGACTGGGCAGTCCAAATGGCTGTCCAAATTCCTAACAGATCGACCATCCCTTCGCCACGGCGCTGTACTTGTACACCTCGCCGTAGGTGAGCCCAGTCCGCCCAGCGCCGTCCAGGTCGTTGTAGTCGTCGAAGACCGTCTCGTCTTCGGGGATGGGAAACCTCAGGTCTGGAAGGCTGCGACTCTTCTGGTTATGGGTGAGGGAAGCATCAAAAATGGAATTCTCCTAGACTTTCCGGAAAGATTGCGTTTCCACTTCAGTTCCATCTACTGGTGGTTTCACACTGGCTCAAAATTGACGCCTTCAATGGCTGGGGCCCGTCTTTTTGTTGGGGGAGTGGGCAGCCCCAAGAAGAAACATGTGTGTTTGCCGCTCTGTAGACGGAAGGCCAAAAAAGGTGCCCTCAAAAACAAGCCCTCTCGCAAGATCATTCGGACCTCTGAAAGAGGTGCTCCTCATGGTTGCCAGTTTTATCCAGGCTGGCAGGGTCAGTATTCATTCCTTCCTTCCCCTGACATGGAATTTGGGTGAGCCCCATTTCCGGTGGAATGCTATGGTTCCATGTCGGGCTATCCTTCCATGCCCCCATAGGAATCGGTTTGCGTGCGCTCAACGTCCGGCCGAAGCGCAACGGCCCCACGCCCCGGAAGGCCAGGGATTCCCCCCGGGCGCGCTGGATGCGCCACCCGGTGAGCGGGTGACCCCCGTTGTCCACCGGCTCTCTGTAAGCCTAGGCTCGCGGCCGGAATCTGTGGGAAACCTTTGTGTCGCCGGCTGAAAGCCCGTGGGCCTGTGGGAAATTGGAGGATTCATGGCCATATCGAAAGGTTTGCTTGGAGCTCAGTCCCCCTTTCGTCGTAAGCTTGAGTGTACTGGTCGAGGGATCGCAGAGTTGAGCATGTGCTTTACACCTTTGGCAGGACAGCCACCTCCCATTCCCACTCCTGCTCTTCGCAATGAGTCTGGTCGGTGCTAGCGCTCAAGCAAGGAAAACTGCTCAGCATGACTGGGTCCCGGCTCTGACCACTCCACCTAGTCTCCATCCCCACCATTTAATCAATCTTAAGCACAGACGGGGCTGCAAATCGGGCACGCGAGTGTCCGGACTTTTGTGACAAAATTCGAGACATACTTTAGGCTGAGGGCAGGGGACTCTTTGGAAACTGGGGAAGTCCTATGCACATTGCCCTACGACCACGTTACTTTGAATGTGCCAGGTCAAGGTACACAGACTGAGAAGTCCCCAGGAGAACAGGCACCCACCTGTGCGTGTCTTAAGATCCCAAATGTGGTGGTGTCCCCTTAGCTTTTTGCCTTTTCCAATAACGACACAAATGGGTGGTGTCACTTTCTGCTTCTTCTCCTTGAATAAGCCGAAACAGGGGGCGCCAACTCAACAAGACACACATGGCTGGATTTTCCTTTGGTTGCCACTCCCAAGACAACGCGCACACGACCTCCACGAGGCGCGATGCGGATGTGGTTCTCGATGAGCCCACGATCTGCGGTGGCCTCCGCCTGGCAGTCCACGTGAACGATCCAGGGGGGCCTCGCGACTCGCGGCGCGTTCCAGGCGCGTTCCAGGCGCGCGCGCGCGCGCAGGGAGGAAACGGGAGACCATCGTTGTGCGATGTTTTGCTTTTTTTGTTTGTTTTTTTGCGGTTGGTGCACTTGTTTTTGGGTTGGTGTTACGATTGAACATGTTCAGGCGCTGTCGTTGAAGCACGGATACACATGAAAACAGCACCCTCCCGTCAACATGCGAAGTGCACAACTTTGGTTCTTGATAAGGGCATCTCTGCACCTCCATGTTTGTCGAACTGTCGAGTTTGGATACACGTGGGTCAAACCAGCAGAAACCGAAGCTCCCCAAAGCCGGATCACTCCGGGCCACGCATTTTGGTCAGATTCAACCAACAACACTACTGAAAGTGACCTAAAGCAATACAATATGCCGAGAAGCTCTGGCCGAAAAGGCCGGCGAGCGCAATAGCGGGTGATGAGGGTCGGCACCTGCAATGAACTTGTGGTCAATACTCGTCTTGGGAGTCATGCCGTTGTTTTCATGAGTGTTCACCACATTGGTATCATGGTGGTTCCCTTCTACTCCAGGGAGCAATTTGTGGATCCCCAGTTAGGGAACTTCAGGGGCAAACCACTGCCATGTTCAATGCTCCGTGGACCAAGCGCTAACCCCTCAAACAAACACACTAAAGCAAACACTTACCAGTCGCCAGAATGATCAAATTCAACTGCATCCAACCAATCGCCAGATTGAGAGAAAAAAAACAAAGAAAACTAAGCAATCACTAGAGGACGCCCAAAGGATTTGGAATCAAAAGCTGAATGTATGAACCCATAGACTGCTTATAGCTTGAATCTGGGGAACCTCTCACAAAGTTGCCCAAAACAGATTTCCATGAATTCATTTGTGCTCGTGCTTTGAGCGGATCCCTTTCGGCAACCAAAAGGAAAGCCAACATTTTTGTTGGGTCCCCCTACTTTCACACATACCGATTTCTGCTTCCTTTGTTTGGACTGCCCCAAGTCTACCATGGGTAGTCAAACAAAAATGGAACACTCTACCCATTTCTGACGCTTGACCGACGCTGCGGCCGCCCGCCAGCGTCTCACCGCCCGCGGTCACCGCAGCCACCGCCAGGTCCTTTAGCTCGCCGCGAGCGCAGTCGAGCAAAGTGAACCTCAGGTTGGGTTGTTTACGTGGCTTGTCGCGGTTTGTTTATAATGGGCTTATCGATTTATGTGGGTTAATATATAGAGGGGGGATAAAAATGGGTTTTCGGAGGCTCATAAGGGGGGTTCTGGAGTTTATGGAGAAACTGGAAATCTGTCACGGATTGCGGAAGTTTACTTTGTTCCTCCAACGACTTGTTTTTGAAGATACGGAAAACAACAATGGGGGGGGGGGGAAGGGAAACACCCCACCAGCCACTCAAAGAGACTTGCTTAAAGCCTTAAAGGATGGAAAACGCTGATTCTCCAAAGGTAAACACTCCCAAACAAAGCGAAATTCATGGTAAATCCCCAGCGGTGGTTGGCAATGAACACTCAAAACCCCCAAGCCAAGAGTCTCTCTCGTCACGGAGTCAGTGGCACCATCATACGCCAGCTGGCCATCCACGTAGACCCGGTACCCGTCCACCCTCAGGACTTGTCCTGTCAGACGGACGGAAACGGATAAAGCGGCGAGGCGTTGACTTCAAAAACAACATCGGACTTGTTTAGACACCCGACCCAATGTTTGCTACATGCTGCAGAAAAAGAAAACAACTGTTCGGCACCATGACGTGCTTATTCGAATGCATCGTCCCGCCTTTTGCCCAAGCAGCCCTGCTGGTGAGGCATCGAATGTCTCAAAATGTCTGCTGTGATTCAGCAACAAGTTGCCACCTCCTGGGACCCAGCAGTTGCTTTACTTGTGGCTTCAAGGTGCATCCCCTGAACACGTTCCCACCCGCGAGAACGAAGCGCTCCTTGCGGCTCTGCCCAGGAGATGCGCACTGACATCTGTTCCGAGCCCAGCACAAAGGTCTGTGGCGCGTCCGGCAGTCCGTTGATGACCTAAGTGGGACACTCACGGCAAATCGGACCTGACCGAATCCAACAACTTTTCACACATGAGTTCAGGAGAAAGCCCCCAAAACTGCCTCCCTGCAAAGACAAGCAAAACAGTTTCCCCCAAAACAAGTCACAAGGTGCAGCCCCTCCTCAATGCTTCCAGTGCCTTGACAGTCACTCCGAGGCCTTATGGCATCTGTCTCAACCGAAAGACACAACTCGATCGCGGGCGCCTCGACTGACATGGCGGGAACTGGTGTTGGGCAAAATTGGTTTCAACAAACAAGCCATGGCCCCAAATATAAAGAACCTGGATGAGGATGTTCGAAAGAGGTGTGGTGGCCTCTTTTTCGGTGGGAACTGCTCAGCTGAAGGGTGTATTGCTGCCAAGTCACGAGTGATATCTCTGATGTCATGCTGAAGTCACCCGCCACGGCCGCGTTGGTGGCATAACCCCGGTAAAAGTACCGGTGGCTGGGGACAACTGTGACCTGAGGTATGACGAAACAAGGTGGAGGGTAATTGCGAAAACACACATGAGCCACAATGAATTATTCAATGCATATACACACACATTCATGTATCGTTCAAGTCTTTCTGCCTAGTGTGCGTATTTTGTGGATGTCCGCAAACACATGAATCTACAACAGGAATCGCTTTGGGCATTGTCAGGATCACTTTTCACCACCAGGCGGCGTCGTTGTAGCTGGTCGCGGTGCTGACGTAGCTCTGAGAGCTCAGCTCGCGCCAGTCGCTGAGCTCCGTCTCCACCACGTAGCAGTACCTCGGCGATTGCTTTCTTTGAGAGCCCTTTTTTGGTTTTTGTTTTCAAGGGAAGCCAATTGGAAACCTCGGTGGGGAGCGGGATAGACCGTTCCAATCAACGGCACAAAGTCTAGAGAACCAAAAGCCGGATGTCCGCATGGAGCTGTCCCCTTGCCATCTACCCGTAGCTGGAGGAAGGGCCCAAGCCCTGCGCTGGTTTCGCCAAATTGGGCTTGGCTTTGACTGCTCTTCTTGCAATGTTCT
Organism: Effrenium voratum; assembly: GCA_963377175.1. NCBI lineage: Eukaryota > Dinophyceae > Suessiales > Symbiodiniaceae > Effrenium > Effrenium voratum. The sequence goes on along the minus strand of CAUJNA010000350.1, from coordinate 77,311 downwards.
TGTCATGTGTGGTGACTGCTGGGTATTGTGGATGACTCCTGAGAGTTCAATAGTGTCCTTGTGAACTTTGGCTTTCTCTGTGTTACATGTATCCATCCGTCCCGAGTGCCAGTCCTGACCAAGTTGCTGCTGCGTGGTATATGCAAAATCATTGACGCCTAGAATCTGCCCACCAAAGCCGCGGCTGCAAGAAATCACCTGGGCGACGGAAGGCGACGGAAGGCTGGTCAGCTTCCCCGTTCAAAAAACGTCCAAAAGGAGTCCCCTTTCTACCCTCCACGTCCCGTTGACCGGTTTCGATGCCTAATCTGTGCCAAAGGCCCTGAGATGCCACAGGGCCTGACAGGAACTATAGTGAGCTAACATCAACCCCCTGGGTCAGGTCGCTTCCCGGTGAGTGCCCCAAAGGTTGCTCTCCAGCTTTCCGAAGTACACGGAGGTGACGCCATCCGTGTAGTCCACCTGGCACTTGGCGGGACATGGGGCATGGCTCTCGTGGGAAGCAATGCTTGTCTAAACTGTGAAGGGGTTGGACCCTACCAAGACCCAGTGAAAGGGTAGTTTGACCATGGTGCCTTTGCCAAGAGCCCTTCTAGCAGCTGTCTGAAATACCAAACAGCTGAATGATCTTCCCTATGGACACCCTGCCCTGCAATCAGGGTTTGGGCACCACTTTTGGCCACGGCACCACCTCACGGGGTTCTTCGACACGGCTTCAGGACAATTGGGAAAGCGCATAAAACTGCGTGCCCACAATAGTAGATACAGGGGCGTCGCGCTCAACAAATGTGTTCGGATCAAGGGCCCGCAAAAGCAGGCCAATTGTAGGCATATCACCCGGTTGCAAATCTCTCCAAATCTATCCGGGTCCTCGGTCTTAGATTGGGTGCGCATTCCCATCATATGCCAGTCTGCATTTTGGGATTTGCAAGGTAACCCAAAGTCCAAGTACTAGACATCTCTTTGTGCATCTCTTCTTGCCGGCCCTGGTTTTTTAAACAATTTCATGCAAGCCCGGCACAGCCAAACGAGTCGGGACTCGAGAACAGCTCGACGTGCCTTCGTGCCCCCAAAGGCGGGCATCGAGGCGTCCAAATTGCAGGTGCCGAATTCCTGGTCAAGTAGCTCCATGGGCAGGGATCAAGGAAAACATCAACAAATGTGCAAAGAACGTGTGCCCCGCCAAGTGAGCGAGCCCCTACTTTTTTCCCCAACATTTGCAAGGAGGGTTCCATCAGGGTTCCACTAGGGTTCCACGAGGTGTGGTGCGAGCACTAAAAAGAGCACCGCATGCTGTTGGGGATATCACCTGAGCTTATGTGGGAATTAGGTGAGTCCCTGGACTACATCTTGACCGAACCTGGCATGTTTGGGGCTCCTTGCTGCACACCTGCAACTGGTAGTCTCTCGGGCCACCACACACGCAGCACACCTCCCGTGCTGCGCGGTTCCACACCCCAGGCACCTCAGTGGAAGCTGATGGGAACTGACATCAGCCAAAGCCTCCTGTACAAGTACGTTGGAAAGAGGCTCACAAGAGTCAACCTTGTTGAGAAAAGCAACATCACATGCCCACACACGCATGGCAACACAAAAGATGTACAACGGCTTTGTCCGAGCTGCGCTGTTCTCGCAGCGGCCTGGATCCGCCGCATACCAGGCGCAGGAGGATCCATTGCCATCAAACCAGTCCTCACAGATTAGCATGTTCGCATGAGCATGCACTTGGCTTCATGGCCAGCAACGTCTTCCTGGCAAGGCGAACACATCCGAATCCAACCGCCCAGAGCAAGTTCCAGGTGAATCCTTCCACTGCTGACTGGCCTGCCCCTGCCGAGTGTCCGTTTCATTGCAGCGCTCCACCATCACATAGCACTCCCTTAGTGGCTCGAAGTCAAGGCCGGGGTCGTGGGGTGCTGTGGGGAACAGCGGGTCGCTGAAGATGTCCTGCCGGAGAAGCCAAGGCGCCAGCCAATCAGTCAGTCCTATATTGAGATGGCACCATGACCCTTGACCGGTCAGATCGCAACACTATCCCGCCAAGCCAAAAGCCGGAAGCCACCAGCTGCTCAAAATCTCGCGTACTCGAATTCAATTCAAGCGGGTCATCGGGTGTTTGCTATCCTCGGTTCCATGGTTATTGTTAGTTTCAGGCTGCTCTAGTTTGACATGGAGATAGATACTCGGCAATACAAAAGGGCAAAATGATACACTCGCCAAACTGAAACAAGAAGCTTGCAACAAAGGAAGCCTCATCTTCCTCGATGCCCGGGCGTTCGTGAGACATGATGGGCAGCCACCACGGCCCTCCGGCACATGGGGCGCAGACACAGCGGCGACTTATAGAGCCGCAGACATACTCAGGGGGAAGTTTTTCAGTGGGCAGCACAGTTGGCCGCCCACATCACAAGAACCTCCCCAGAAAGGAGGTAGCCAAAACTATGCAAACGGAAAGCACTGACTATACAAGGCAGCAAAGCGAGAGGACGAACCAAGGAGGGGGAGCTGCCGGAAAGCAGCGGAAAACTGCCAGCAATGAACACACAGAAAGTAGTCCATCCTGTACTGCCGGCAGCCGACCACAGCAGAGCAAGGGGTTCAGGAAGGAGATCTCCCCCACAACCCTGGTAACAAAAAACTCGGCCCTCTGCAAAAGCAGAATGCGATGCGCAACATCCGAAGAAGGACCTCGCCTGCGCGTTGGAACAACGCAAGAAAAGAGCACCACACAAAAGGAACTGCCACTGCCACCAGGTGGGTGCAAAGGAGATCGCGAACCAGTTGTCTGACACCCAAGGAATAGCCACAATACACATATGGGAGGCCTCCCAACTCGAAGCGCAAGCAATGATACACTCCATAGCTGCAGAATAGGCTGGTCCGGCTGAATCGCTGCTTTGCGTTGGCCTCCAGGGGAAGAAAGCTGCACAACTAACGCACCAAACCTTGCTCCAGGCGAAGGCAGATGCGTCACGGAAACCAGTGCGAAGTGCATAGTGAAGAAGCCAACCAGGCCAACGCGTCGCTGTTCCCCAAAAAGCACAGGCAGGCCCGGACAGATCAAGTGGCTGCAAGCTTCACGAACGTTGAGCGAGAGGTGCGCCCCACACCACGTCCAGACCGTAGCGTGGATGAAGGGCAAAGCCTCCAAACACGCTCTGCGGAAGTATTCCTTGGCCTCGTCCACAAGGACACAGAGCACCACGCGTGCCATGGCGATGCAATGATGCACTCCGGGCGTGGCGAGAAAAGCAAAACCAAACACGCCGCCCCACGGAGCCACCACCGCTTGCTGAGACGTCGCCTGGCCCCGGCTGGGCAAGCCTGAGGTGAGTCGCTGTGAGCCGAAACACCTTCAAAGGAAGCCTCATCATGGGCGAGCTTGCCGCAGGTTGATGCAGACCGTCGTTACCCTTGCACCTGAGTGAAAAGACCATTGAAAAGAATTGAAAAGTAGCCAACACTGGACTCCTTATGTTTCCCTCCTAGGCAAAGCACCTTATTTGAGGGAAGCCTCTTTGGCTTACCATTTGAGGGATACCGCTTTGGCCATGAAACTTCAGACACTGCCAAGCGCTTCCAAGCAAGCCCCTGTCCGTGGAGCAAGCGATCGAGCTCTGCGTCGCACGGTCCACGTTGCGCACCGCAATGCCTGGCACGAGCTGGGTTTGCCAACGTCTTCACGAGGGATGAGCCAGCCAGCAGCTCAATACCTGACAACGCAAAAACAAACAACAAAACTCCAGATGTGCTCAGATAATATAACGGAACAAAAACTGACAAAACTAGGAGTGTGGTTTTTCTACAGCTCTTGAACCAACCTCAGCTCCTGCGCTGCCATGCGAAAGTTCATTGCTCAGGTGTCTCCTCAAATTAATATGGACGTGTGTGCATGGTCAAACTCCTAGTGTGGGTTGTGGTCACACTTCTCTGCATAGGAGTCCCCAATGAAAGCAGCACGCCACGAGCCAACAATCGGCTCATAACCACCATCCACCCCAGAACCACAAACACCAACTACCAGCCAACAACCACCAACCGCCAACCTACAATCAACAACTACCCTGCAAGCAGCCAACAAACAACCGACTGTATTTTGTCTACTGCACTCCCACCCCAGGAAACCGAGGCGCGGCCCATGTAGATTCGCACCATCCCAGGGGTTTCCTCTTGCAGGTTGTGCTCCGCAGCACCATGCTGCGAGAAGCTTCCGATCACACCTCAGCCCGCAAAAGCCCTAAGGACCCAGAAAAAAAGGAGTTGCGGGTGTCTGTCCTTGTTGAGTTGGTGCCGTTTTGGGTGGCCTGGGGAAGCCTGCCCTCCCCTCATGCTACCCACTCTGCGCTAGAGCGCCGGTGCTGAAAAACAAAAATGGGGAATCCACAGAAGGAGATTGACCTATCTAAGGCTCAAATCCATGTGGACGTGGATCTGTAAAGATCGGATTGCAACAGAGCACGTTCCGAGTGCCGAACATTCATGTTTGCAACCAGCTGCACCATGGGACACCTGCATTGAAAGTCAAATGGGTGCCTCTCTTGGAGCTGGTATTGGCACTCTCGGAGTTGCTTTCGCGTAAGAGAAGTAAAAGAGAACTACCCATTTTCTCAGCTCGTTAAATGGGGTCTTTTTTTTGTTGCTGAGGGTCTACTATATTGTAAGAATATATTGTAAGTGAGAGCCTGATGGAAGGCCGAACCGCCCAGTTCGAGCCAGGATGCATTCTCCCCCCTCGTCGCCCGCGTTGTTGATTAAGACCTCGCGGACAAACCACCTGTCTGTTGGGGGCCCAATGGTGGACACCATTTACCTGAAATTGATTTACGTCCGCCATCCATCTGGGAAGGGATTCCTCATTGGAATTCACAGCCGCCTCTGTTTGATTGTTGCGGAGCTTTCTACCCAAAGAAAGCACGTATTTCAGGATCCCTCCCAAATAAGCCAGCAAAATAACATGTCAGCAAATTCAGCAGCAAAGCAAGTGATAGGACGGGCAGGACACTGGCTAGCAACGTGCGGAATGTGTCCGCCTCCAACAGAACATACCCTCAAAAGCACTCAATGATTTTAACCGCCACTTTCTAGCTTAGGTTGTGCCTGGAGTTTCTGGACAGCCGAGCCGTGAATCCTAGCCCTCTCTCGTCTTTGGCCCTGGCCGAGCACTGCGTAAGGAAAGTGCCTGGCAAATGCTTCCTGGCGGCACATGTTGGCTAGACCCCCTTCTCTAACCTCGCTGGACGGGAAAGCTGGGAGCTCATACAACAGTCTCTTCGGGTCAAACGTTTCAAACTCCAGCACACCAGAACACACCACAAACCTGTAAGTGCCTGTGAAAGGCCATCTCTGGTTTCACAGGTTTATTAGCAAATATTACTTTTTTTGGCCCAACATTGCACCTTTTTTCCAGAGAAACGTTTGGATAGTGGCCACCACATTGACTCCCATGCTTGATCCTTCCGATACACCAGCGTGACGGATGGCATTCCCTTTCGAGGGACCAAACCAAAATGAAACATATGAGAGAATATGAGAGAATGGTGCCATATACTTTCACCAACTGGGGAAATATCGTGACCACTATGGCGTCCTGCGCTGCACCCGGTAGCCGGTGATGGGGGAGGAGCCATCAGAGCCAGGCGCGGTCCAAGAGAGCGATATCACGCCTCGCATGGAACTAAAAACAGGCGGCCGAAACTGCATGGATTGCCGAAAGCATTGCCAGGCAACGAAATGTCATGCCAACTGGCTAAAGACTAAAGACCTGCCACTGGAAAAGCAGCACGGACCCTACTAAGAGTCTCAATGTCCACAAAGAGCATACCTCAAGCGCATCCAACCATGCCCTTCCAACTCCCAACCTCGTGCAATCTATGCCGCTGCCAACGTCTAAACCCATTACAGTGACATTCTCAACAATTACCGCAATGGTAGTTTAATCCCCCCCCAAACGACATGTTGCCCAAGAAACAGTTGTTCCGCACTTTCACCCCTGTCACCCCGTATGGGAGAGTCTTGTTTTGAGGGTACCCTTTTCGAACTTGGTTTGAAGGGAAACCCAAACGGGTGCCTTTTGCGCCATTTCTGGGGTACCCACGTTTTGGGGCCAAAACACTAGGATGATTTCTGCTTTGGAGGGATTCCATCCCCGTCACTTGAAAACCCGGAAAAACCCCGCGGCCTATGCTCAGCGCCGCCAGGTCCTCCTGGAAGTTTTGGGGCGCCGAGGGCTTCTGCGCGGCCACCGCGGAGACTTGGCTCCGAGAGCTGGGGCCCACCCCCGCGCTGTTCAGGGCCTCCACCAGCAGCTCGTAGCGAAGGCCTCTACGGCCGGCGCAGATGCTATCGGTCTGCGTGTTTGTATAGATATGCAGCATATTCACAATATAACTAGATATACATATATACCTATATATAGTGTATATATATACACATATAGTATGTATATATGTATATGTATAAATACAAGAGAAAAACACCGCTGAAAACTTGGACAGACAAAGACGAAGAGGAGAAAAGGAAAAGCATGAAATGGAAGAAGACAAGAAAGAAAGAAAGAAAGAAAGAGAGAGAGAGAGAAAGAAAGAAAGAAAGAAAGAAAGAAAGCAAGAAAGCAAGAAAGCAAGAAAGCAAGAAAGCAAGAAAGCAAGAAAGCAAGCAAGAAAGAAAGAAAGAAAGAAAGCAAGCAAGAAAGAAAGCAAGCAAGAAAGAAAGAAGGAAAAAAGAGAGAGAGAGAGAGAAAGAAAGAAAGAAAGAAAGAAAGAAAGAAAGAAAGAAAGCAAGAAAGCAAGAAAGCAAGAAAGCAAGAAAGCAAGAAAGCAAGAAAGCAAGCAAGAAAGAAAGAAAGAAAGAAAGCAAGCAAGAAAGAAAGCAAGCAAGAAAGAAAGAAGGAAAAAAGAGAGAGAGAGAGAAAGAAAGAAAGAAAGAAAGAAAGAAAGAAAGAAAGAAAGCAAGAAAGCAAGAAAGCAAGAAAGCAAGAAAGCAAGAAAGAAGGAAAAGCAAGCAAGAAAGAAAGAAGGAAGAAAGAAGAGAAGAAAGAAAGAAAGAAAGAAAGAAAGAAAGAAAGAAAGAAAGAAGAAACAAGCAAGAAAGCAAAGCAAGAAGGAAGGAAAGCAAGCAAAAAGAAAGAAGGAAGAAAGAGAGAGAGAGAGAAAGAAAGAAAGAAAGAAAGAAAGAAAGAAAGAAAGAAAGAAAGAAAGAAAGCAAGAAAGCAAGAAAGCAAGAAAGCAAGAAAGCAAGAAATAAAGAAGGAAGGAAAGCAAGCAAGAAAGAAAGAAGGAAGAAAGAGAGAGAGAGAGAAAGAAAGAAAGAAAGAAAGAAAGAAAGAAAGCAAGAAAGCAAGAAAGCAAGAAAGCAAGAAAGCAAGAAAGAAAGAAAGAAAGAAATAAAGAAGGAAGGAAAGCAAGCAAGAAAGAAAGAAGGAAGAAAGAGAGAGAGAGAGAAAGAAAGAAAGAAAGAAAGAAAGAAAGAAAGAAAGCAAGAAAGCAAGAAAGCAAGAAAGCAAGAAAGAAAGAAAGAAAGAAAAAAAGAAGGAAGAAAGCAAGCAAGAAAGAAAGAAGGAAGAAAGAGAGAGAGAAAGAAAGAAAGAAAGAAAGAAAGAAAGCAAGAAAGCAAGAAAGCAAGAAAGCAAGAAAGAAAGAAAGAAAGAAATAAAGAAGGAAGGAAAGCAAAGCAAAGAAAGAAGAAGGAAAGAAAGAAAGAAAGAAAGAAAGAAAGAAAGCAAGAAAGCAAGAAAGCAAGAAAGCAAGAAAGCAAGAAAGCAAGAAATAAAGAAGGAAGGAAAGCAAGCAAGAAAGAAAGAAGGAAGAAAGAGAGAGAGAGAGAAAGAAAGAAAGAAAGAAAGAAAGAAAGAAAGAAAGAAAGAAAGAAAGAAAGAAAGAAAGAAAGAAAGAAAGCAAGAAATAAAGAAAGAAAGAAAGAAAGAAAGCAAGCAAGAAAGCAAGAAAGCAAGAAAGCAAGAAAGCAAGAAAGCAAGAAAGAAAGAAAGAAAGCAAGCAAGAAAGAAAGCAAGCAAGAAAGAAAGAAAGAAAGAAAGCAAGCAAGAAAGAAAGCAAGCAAGAAATAAAGAAGGAAAAAAAAGAGAGAGAAATAAAGAAAGAAAGAAAGAAAGAAAGAAAGACAGCAAGCAAGAAAGCAAGAAAGCAAGAAAGCAAGAAAGAAAGAAAGAAAGAAAGCAAGCAAGAAAGAAAGCAAGCAAGAAATAAAGAAGGAAAAAAAAGAGAGAGAAATAAAGAAAGAAAGAAAGAAAGAAAGAAAGAAAGAAAGAAAGAAAGCAAGCAAGAAAGCAAGAAAGCAAGAAAGCAAGAAAGAAAGAAAGAAAGAAAGAAAGAAAGGAAGAAAGAAAGCAAGCAAGAAAGCAAGAAAGAAAGAAAGAAAGAAAGGAAGAAAGCAAGCAAGAAATAAAGAAGGAAAAAAAAGAGAGAGAAATAAAGAAAGCAAGAAAGAAAGAAAGAAAGAAAGCAAGCAAGAAAGCAAGAAAGCAAGAAAGCAAGAAAGCAAGAAAGCAAGAAAGAAAGAAAGAAAGGAAGAAAGCAAGCAAGAAAGAAAGAAGGACAAAAAAGAGAGAGAAATAAAGAAAGCAAGAAAGAAAGAAAGAAAGAAAGCAAGCAAGAAAGCAAGAAAGCAAGAAAGCAAGAAAGCAAGAAAGAAAGAAAGAAAGAAAGGAAGAAAGCAAGCAAGAAATAAAGAAGGAAAAAAAAAGAGAGAGAAAAAAAGAAAGAAAGAAAGAAAGAAAGAAAGAAAGCAAGCAA
>CAUJNA010000350.1:0-68464 GCA_963377175.1 Effrenium voratum | reverse complement strand
AGCAAGAAAGAGAGAGAGAGAAAGAAAGCAAGCAAGAAAGAAAGCAAGCAAGAAAGAAAGCAAGCAAGAAAGCAAGCAAGAAAGAAAGAGAGAGAAAGAAAGCAAGCAAGCAAGAAAGCAAGCAAGAAAGAGAGAGAGAGAAAGAAAGCAAGCAAGAAAGAAAGCAAGCAAGAAAGAAAGCAAGCAAGAAAGCAAGCAAGAAAGAGAGAGAGAAAGAAAGCAAGCAAGCAAGAAAGCAAGCAAGAAAGAGAGAGAGAGAAAGAAAGCAAGCAAGAAAGAAAGCAAGCAAGAAAGAAAGCAAGCAAGAAAGCAAGCAAGCAAGAAGAAAGAAAGCAAGCAAGCAAGAAAGCAAGCAAGAAAGAGAGAGAGAAAGAAAGCAAGCAAGAAAGAAAGCAAGCAAGAAAGAAAGCAAGCAAGAAAGCAAGCAAGAAAGAGAGAGAAGAAAGAAAGCAAGCAAGCAAGAAAGCAAGCAAGAAAGAGAGAGAGAGAAAGAAAGCAAGCAAGAAAGAAAGCAAGCAAGAAAGAAAGCAAGCAAGAAAGAGCAAGAGAGAGAGAAGAAAGCAAGCAAGCAAGAAAGCAAGCAAGAAAGAGAGAGAGAAAGAAAGCAAGCAAGAAAGAAAGCAAGCAAGAAAGAAAGCAAGCAAGAAAGCAAGCAAGAAAGAAAGAAAGAAGGAAAAAAAAGAGAGAGAGAAAGAAAGCAAGCAAGAAAGCAAGCAAGAAAGAAAGCAAGCAAGAAAGAAAGCAAGCAAGAAAGCAAGCAAGAAAGAAAGAAAGAAGGAAAAAAAAGAGAGAGAGAAAGATAGAGAGAGAGAGAGAAACATAGAGCGAAAGGACCCCAGCCTGGGATGAGCGTGATGTTCTTGAACCGGCCATCAGTGGCGATGTAGTTCCAGCCAGTGAAGTTGAACTTGTTCTGCCCTGGGCAGAAACGATCGGATTTGTACCAGGTGACATGAATCAGGGTGCCTTGGAGTGGGAATTCCATGACAACTCGGAGCATGGCAGTCAACTGTGGACACGATGAGACTCATTTGAGGCTCGCCCGCAAGCCCCTTGCGATTGGTCCAATGCGTGGGAAGCGCTCGATACGAAGCAAAGGGATCCTTTGCCCAAGTCATGAGCCAAGAGCGGCTCGGGCCCGGGGCCTGCTAGCGTGCTGCCCACCAGATGTGGTGCCGGCTGCAAGGAGGTTGTGCTCACATTCGCAAAGATTTGGTAGCCTGGCCCGAGGGAGCAGCGCTCTCAGTCTCTTCTCTGTCATCTTTCTTCCTTTCTTCCTTTCTTCCCTTCTTCCCTTCTTCCTTTCTTCCTTTCTTCCTTTCTTCCTTTCTTCCTTTCTTCCTTTCTTCCTTTCTTCCTTTCTTCCTTTCTTCCTTTCTTCCTTTCTTTCTTTCTTTCTTTTCTTTTCTTTTCATTTCTTTTCTTTTCTTTTCTTTTCTTTTCTTTTCTTTTCTTCCCTTCCTTCCTTCCTTTCTTTTCTTTTCTTTTCTTTTCTTTTCTTTTCTTTTCTTTTCTTTCTTTCTTTCTTTCTTTCTTTCTTTCTTTCTTTCTTTCTTTCTTTCTTTCTTTCTCTCTCTCTCTCACTCTCTCTCTCTCTCTCTCTCTTTCTGTTTCTCAAAAGGAGCGTTCCCCTGCAAGACAGAAATGTCCCTAGCTGGTGTTTTCAGGATTCAAGATTGAACATGAGTCGTAGCAGAACATGCCCCAAGCTATGCAGTTGAACTGTTTTCCATGCTTCGTACTCTCCTGAGGATCAACATGGAGCCTCCTGCAAAAATGAGGGTGTTGCTGCCGGAAGGAGTATTGGCCACCGCAGTAAGAGCTGCCAACGAGGCTAAAAAGACGTGACTCCAAAATGGGAAGCCCAGGTGGCATCCCAACAGCAGCCCCAGGAACCCTTCCGGACTCCTAGCTAGGAACCGCTCCAAATCGCTCCAGAGCCTATCTGGGCAGAGACCCCAAAGCATTCAGCTGTGGATGAGCCTCAAACCTGAGTTTGCCTCCCGTCGGAAGAATCCAAAATGGGTGGATAAATGTTGGTCTCCCTTGAAAACAACCCTACCCCTCAAAAGGACCTTCAAACAGGAAGCGGCCACATCCCACCCAACCCCCTTTTCGGCAAAACCGGGGTTTGTCTCCAACCAGGAAAACCTCCAAAAAGGAGAAAAAAAGGTGGTTTCCTGTTGGTTTCTTAAAAACCAAAAACAAAAAACCGAAAGGTCTCACACCTCAAACAAACGCCCCAGCCCCGCGCCTTGCAAGCCCGCGGCACCCACCCACTGCGGATCCTCCCAGGCGATGAGGATGGAGCTGTTGGACTGCTCCGCCACGTGCAGATCTCCTCCGGTCTCGTTTGGAAGTCGGGTGATTTGCTTTGGGACTCGGTGATTGCCCCTTTTTTTTGCGTGAAAATGGCTTCCCCCAAAGGGAACAAAGCCGCAGTCTCCCCTTGCTTTACGGGCCCCGATTTCTCTTTTACGCAAACCCAGGGTTTGGGAACTGAACCTAGAAACTACAAGGGATTCATAGGGGTCCTCTTGTTTTGTTTCAGGGCCATTGGTTTTGCCTTCAGCAAGGCAAAGCGAAGCATCCCCCAGTTTCAGACTGAGATAGCCCGTTGTGAGTGAGTGATACATGAGGGTGCCTCTTTGGCCCGGTCTGTCGCTGGGTTTCTTCCGCCAACAGCGAAACTCAGCTACAATAAGTCTTCAGGAAAGAAAGGCCAGGCCACTCGCAGCCGTGCTGTAGTTGGACATGGGCAGCTCCTGAGGCAATACCGGCTGGGCAAGCAGCCTATGACCTTTTTCCCCCCAAAAGAAAACACACGCAAGAAATACATTCCCACCAGCTATAAAGACGGAACCTGCATGGAGCTTCCACGATCTGGTGGCTTCCATGCTAACGAGGGTGGGAGAGTACTTTGAAAACAAAATCGTGGTGGACATAAATCCCATGCAAACGCATCCCCGAGTTATTGAAAATTCGCACCTCGTTTGAAAGAAATCCCAGTCACACAACCCTGCGCCATACCTGGGAGTGTCTTCGGGAAAATGCAGATGGCACGATGGCGCTGGTAGATGTTCAAGAACCAAACTGAAACCAGTGGAATCCGCCTTCTTCCGCCAAACTCGCCAAAAAGGACAGTTACCCTTCCTCCCACTAACATGGCACCTGACGGGGGTGCCTTCAAAAGGAACTTGACGTTCTAAGTATCCCCCCACAGGTGCCATGATAGTGGGTCACGTCGCAAACCAAATCCCGACTTGAGTTTGCCCAGTGTTACAGCCTAAATGCCTCCCCAAATTAACTGAAATTAATTGTGAATCGCGGCTGGACCCCTTGTTCAGACATGTTTACACCAATTACACCACTGGTGTTTTATCAACCTCCTTTTGGCTTAGAGACCCCAAGGGGACTAGGGTCTGGTTGTTGTGAACCTTGCAACCAAATCTGCTGCAGGCTATGGAGGCTACGGCGAGTAGCAGTCAGTTAACATGCACTGCCAATACGTACAGTTAGCACACATCTGGAGTCCCTGAACCCAACAGAAAGGGTCTCCAAAAGGAGATTCTTCCAAAAAGTGGTGGGTTTTGGGGGTTCCATGTTCATCTGCAGGGGAGTGCCAGGTTGAAGTAGATTGCACAAAGGGGATAATTCAAACAACATGAGGGAGTTGCGCCATCTTCTTTCACCCAACTGTACTCACTAACTCTCCCCCAACCCTCCCCCAGCCCCAAACTAATGCCCCAACCCCTTTTCCAGCCATCGCCCCAAACTCTCCCCACCAACTCCACCCCGCTTCCGTCCGAGCCGCCAGGTCCGGGCTCCAGGGCCCGTTGCCGGCGCCGCTCACGGCGCTCACCGCCAGCATGTAGGTCTGCCCCGGAACCAAACCCGTCAGCTGCATCTCCCGGTCATGCTCGGAACTGGCAGCAAAACGGCAGAGACAATGCCCCGAGTCAGGCAAATGCGGGGAACCGAAATGGGGAAGCCCAAAATGGCAAACCAATGGCAAAGGATTCGAAGAAGCTGCAAAAGAACTGGCAAACAACTGGCGAAGCAAGTGGCAAACAATGATCAGCAAATGGGGCCTGACAAAATAGACAAAAACAAGCAGAATTTGTCCAAGTCTTGAAAAATCAGAATAAATGCCTGTCTTGTATTTCTATGTGCAATGCTGGGCAAAATGTGTCTCTAGGGCCAGGCGTTGGGACAGGGAAATGTTCCCCAAAGGCTGGCATCTTGTTGGCCCAATAATACCAGGGAGGCTAGCAAGGGCTTGCGGGCGGAAATTAAACAGGCAAAAGCGCCGCCACCCAAGGCTTCTGCCACTTTTCTGACGGATGTCAACCTCCCCCCCCCGGGCCTGGTGTCGAACAGCATCGGGGTGCTGTCCAGCAGGCCCATAGATGGCAGAACCACCACCGGTGTCAATCGCACCTTCGAGCCAGTTCCAACCCCCAACTTGTTCTATGGGCCAAGTAAAATGGAGGTGAAAAGTAGTTCGGGAGTGGAAACACGGCCATCTTCAATGAAAACTCCATCCCAAATTGGAGCTGAGACTATTAGGTCCCTCCTGCCATTTGCTTTTTTTGATGGGACACCTTTTCCTCCACAAGCTGATGAAAACTCGTACAGAGGGGGACGCCTGCTCGCCTTAACAAATACGCCAAAAGAGCCCGGGAACCTTCCCAGAACCTGCTTAGAAACCCCAAGAACCTTCCCAGAATGGCGCATCAACCCTGTAGCTGTTAAAATCGGTCATCTTTGTTCACCGGAAAACCCAAAACTTCAAAGATTTCAGGATCCTTGTGCCCCGGTTCTCGGTTCTGACCGGTCACTGCCTGCCCATTGGCCCGTGTCCCCACCTGGTAGTGGGTGATGTTGCGATATCCATAGGAGGCAGGAGTGTCCCATACCTGAACCGCACTCAGAACTCGGTCCGTCGAGGCATTCACTGTCTCTCTTACTTGACTCCCGACAAAATGAACCTCAAGGCACAGGACCCTTTGTGGGGAGGCTTTCCTTTTGGCATCCCTTTAAACAAACCTTAAGAAGGGTATACCGTGAAAAACGTATACCCATACTTTGTGGCTCACTCTGTGTCGCAATCCTTAACAACTGTGTGTCATTTATGAGTGGCGCTCAAAAAATGTCCAAGCTCCTTGCACACTTGGCAAATGTCATTTCCACAAATGAGACCTCCTACTGGCTTCAGATAGTCGACTGCATGCCATGCGCCTCTTTTAGGTCATCCCCATGTTGCTTTGCGTCTTTTGCCGAACATACTGTGTCTTGCGGACGAGAGGCGAAGAAACGTCTGACCTACTGAGCAAACGAAACAAGGGGACCTTTGGACAGCATTCAGAACAAAGGGAAACACACTTCAGATCGTCCCTAAAGTAGCAAAAGGACATGCCGGTGATGCCCATCTCCCCCATAGTTGTCTCCAAGCCGCCACTGTGACGCTGTCATCCGTTTGCGTAGGCTCAGCCCCTGCCGGAGGAAAACCAGGCTTGCAACACGGGTGTTGTCTTTTAGCCTAGCCCTGGCGCCTTTCTGACTGTACGAAACGACGAACACTGTGGGACTCAAGCATTCTTATACCCCAGAGAAGCTTGGTGATGATAGCTTCGGGTTTGTGCAGGCAGTGCTAGGGCTTTTGGCTGAATCAGGCCGGGATTCAGAAAAATGTCTTGGTCGAGGGCCTGTGTTTGCCGAATTTGGGCGCCAGCTTGGCGCTTGTCAGGCTTTCTTTGGGGTCATTGTTATTTCGGTTGACCCACAAGAAATCGCACTAAATCCCAACCCCCCCCCCATTCAGCCAAATAGCACCCCTGGCCTTGCCTAGACCAACCCTGAGCCCCAACATCTGCCGACCAATCAATCAACCAACCAACCAACCAACCAACAGACCTGCCAGGGCACGCCCTGCGCCAGGGCACGCCAAAAAAACACCTTCGCCAACCAACCAAACCAACCAAACCAACCAAACCAACCAAACCAGCCAAACCAACCAAACCAACCAACAAGGCCTGCCAGGGGAAAGGCAAAAACACACAAACACACCACCCCAAAAAACAATGTGCACACAAAAAAACTGAATTTCCGTGCAACAACTTGTGGTTGGCGCCTGTGTCCTGCTTGCGGCGGACGTTCCCGGGCACTTGGGGTGGCACCATGATGCAGCACACCAGCTCCAACAGCGGGCTCCTCGAACCCACGGATGGAACCAAGGGCTCAAGGGGGATCAACCGTTTTTGTAGTTTTCCCAAAAGAAGCCCCCGCCTGCATTTTTAGGAGCGTAACTCTGGACATCGTGTCAGGAACCGGCCAGAATGGCTCCTCAGCGACTCGCCCTGTGTGAAGAAATAGGCGGCTCTGAAGACCTAGGTGCGAGCTTTCATTGAAAACCCTTGGCTGGGCACCAGTGACATGGGAGTGATTTCTACAAATCATCGGAAGGGTTCCATACGGTTTGGGGCAAACGAAGCCGCAGTCAAGGCCAGCACAGTCGACAAAATACAACACACAAGAAACCTGCATCTTGCAGCAAAGAGCACCAGGCAAAAGCCAAATTTACAAACCACAAGCGGGACTGAATCAACAGCAACAACCACCAACAACAACAAACAAACAAACAAACAAACAAACAAGCAAGCAAACAAACACAAAAACAAAGAAACAAAATGCACGAGAGGGCGGTAATAAAGTCTACAATTTAGGGTGGGCTAAGGTTAGGTTTCAGGTAGTCACCAGGCTTTGGTTTAGGCTTTGGTTTAAACTGAAACACCCCACAGCCAAAGCCAACTTTAACCAGCCCTAAACCCCTATGCCAGCCCCAAGAACCCCCACCACAAAACCATCTAGCCACCCCGAAAATTGCTCTCAACAGGCCACCCGGAGTGCTGAGGATGTTGAAAACGATGCTGAGGATGTCAACACGACACTGGGCCTGAATTTCAACACATCCCAAACCTTTGTCCCGCCGCGCCAAACAAGCAAGCAAGCAAGCAAGCAAGAAAACAAGCAAGCAAGCAAGCAAGCAAGCAAGCAAGCAAGCAACCAACCAACCAACCAACCAACCAACCAACCAACCAACCAACAGACCTGCCAGGGCACGCCCTGCGCCAGGGCACGCCAAAAAAACACTTTCCACAAACAAACAAGCAAGCAAACAAGCAAACTAAGAAACAAACAAGCCAACAAACAAACAAACAAACAAGCAAGCAAACAAGCAAGCAAGCAAACAACCAACCAACCAACCAAACAAACAAACAAACAAAGAAACAAACACACAAACAAGCAAGCAAGCAAGCAAGCAAGCAAGCAAGCAAGCAAGCAAGCAAGCAAGCAAGCAAGCAACCAAACAAACAAACAAACAAACAAACAAACAAACAAACAAACAAACACACAAACAAGCAAGCAAGCAAGCAAGCAAGCAAGCAAGCAACCAACCAAACAAACAAACAAACAAACAACCAACAAACCAAACAAACAAACGATCTAACGAACAAACAACCAAACAAGACACAAACAATCACAACGAATTGAAACAAAACCAGATGAAAAACAAACAGACAAAGCAAAACACAGCACAACAAGCAAACAACAGACAGACAGACAGGCAGACAGACAGGCAGGCATGCAGGCAGGCAGGCAGACAGACACAAGCTCTGGCCGCGAGAGGAAACATGCGCAAAACGAAGTGAAGCGAAGTGAACTGAACGGAAGCGAGGCGCACTGCAGCGAGCAAGGCACAAAGGTCAAACAGAAATCAAGCTTGCCACCGAGAGATGCAGCAACCAAGTAGTCTAGCAAAAAAAGCCTATGAGCTAAGCAAGCCACGATGTCAAGTGGAGCGTAAAGGCCAAACGCAGCTGACACGCAAGCAGACAAGCAAAGTGAGAGATAGCCAACGTCAAGCTATCTACAGCGACGGAAGCACATTCAGCGCGACACGTTAGGAGGCGAAAACAAGGCGGGAAAGCGCGTGAAGGAAGGCAATGGAAGCAAAAGCTGTGGGAAAAAGAAAGAAGTGGCGTGCCGTGTCAAGCAGTATGCTGTCTACGCATCTGTTGCCCCGTCCCTTTTCTGGAGCTTCCTAGTACGAGAGCCGCCGGACGCAGGAGCACTGAGGCGACTTCTCGAAAAGCAACAGCAACACAAAGCGATTGCTGTCTGCCAAAGCAAACATCTTGCCATCTAGCAACGCTGTGAGGCCGAACTTAGTACTTGGGGGTTCTGCGCAAGCCTGCCGAGTCTGAGAGGCGAGCAGCGTCGCCTTTTTCAGCCTCCAACTGCCAGACCATCCAAAAACAGTTGTTCACGGCGCTCGACAGAGAAAGCAAGTACTGCACTTGACCAACTCACGCCTGGCAAGACATCCAACGCAAGCGCTCTCTAAAACAAGCAGGAAAAAACGGGGCCCAGCGCAAACCCAAAGCCTTTGGCGCTTCGAGCTGAGGCCGTTGGACATGACTTGTTGCTGGGCGCGCTGCGCCAGATCTGCGAGCCAAGAAGCGACGGTGTAGCCGCGCGGGGTGTGCTAATTAAGTGGCAGGCATAGGTACAGTGCTGAGCGGGCGCGCGTGAGAGAGTGTGCTTATTAGGCGGCAGACGTGGACACAGTGCTCGGCGGGCGCTCATGAGCAGGTGGGCTTACTAGGTTGCAGGCCTTGATCCGGTGCTGAGCGGGCGTGCGTGAACGGGTGTGCTCAAGCGTGGATACAATGCTGAGAGGGTGCGCTTGAGCGACCGACCGGCAAACCAACCAACCAACCAACCAAACAAACAAACAAACAAACAAGCAAAAGACAGCAAACACAAAAACACAAACACAAAACGATCAATCAACTAAACAAACAATAAATAAACAAACAAACAAACAAACAAACAAACAAACAAACAAACACACAAGCAAGCAAGCAAGCAAGCAAGCAAGCAAGCAAGCAAGCAAGCAAGCAAGCAAGCAAGCAAGCAAGCAACCAACCAAACAAACAAACAAACAAACAAACAAACAAACAACCAACAAACCAAACAAACAAACGATCTAACGAACGAACAACCAAACAAGACACAAACAATCACAACGAATTGAAACAAAACCAGATGAAAAACAAACAGACAAAGCAAAACACAGCACAACAAGCAAACAACAGACAGACAGACAGGCAGACAGACAGGCAGGCATGCAGGCAGGCAGGCAGACAGACACAAGCTCTGGCCGCGAGAGGAAACATGCGCAAAACGAAGTGAAGAGAAGTGAACTGAACGGAAGCGAGGCGCACTGCAGCGAGCAAGGCACAAACGTCAAAGAGAAATCAAGCTTGACACCGAGAGATGCATTAACCAAGTAGTCTAGCAAAAGCCTATGCAAAATGATCAATCAACTAAACAAACATTAAACAAACAAACATTAAACAAACAAACAAACAAACAAACAAACAAACAAACAAACAAACAAACAAACAAACAGAAAGAGAAAAAAGGAAAACAAAAAACAAAACAACACCAAGCAAGCAAGTAAATAAGCGAGTAAACAAGCAAGCAAGCAAAAAAGAAAGAAAAAAGAACAGCGACAACGACAATGACAACAACATCAGCAGACGATCGCAGCCATAAACACAACCTTCTTCATGCCACGCGCAAGTCGCAGGGTCGAAAGTTGCTCCCTGGCGCTCTCGAAACGGGCCAGGCCACGTAGTTTCGGCCAACCACCAGGTCTCCGATGGTGACGTTCAGCGTGCCGGGGGGCGTGGGGCCAGAGGCCACAAGCTGAAAGGGAGGGCTCTGGCCGTCGATCACTGGGGTGCCGTAGACCTGAGACCGTCAAAGGTGATACCCAATTGGCTCTACTCAAAAGTCGGCTTTTCGTACTCGGCTTTATATTTGTTGCACTCGGGTGCTTTTCATGAGCCTCTGCCCAGACACACACACAGCGCAAACATCCGCACACACACACGCACAAACACACACAAACAAACAAACAAGCAAGCAGCCAAGCAAGCATTCAAGCAAGCAAGCAAGCAAGCAAGCAAGGATTCAAGCATTCAAGCAAGCATTCAAGCAAGCAAGAATTCAAGCAAGCAAGAAAGCAAGCGAGCACGCACGCAAGCACGCAAGCAAGCAAGCAAGCACGCAAGCAAGCAAGCAAGCATTCAAGCAAGCAAGCATTCAAGCAAGCAAACAAACAAGCAAACAAACAAACAAGAAGGCAAGCAAGCAAGCATTCAAGCAAGCAAGCATTCAAGCAAACAAACAAGCAAACAAACAAGCAAGCAAACAAACAAGCAGGTCACTGCGAATGGGTTGCAAATTGCAAAGATGCTTCTGCTCCTCTCCAGCGTTGATGGCACTCTTGGCAGCATGCACAAACGATCTCTTGGACAACTCGCCAATCGAGCCAGCCCCCAGAGTTTGCGACCATTCCACATTTGTCAAAAATCATGGGCGCGTCCTTCATCACCAGCCACTAACATCTGAACCCCAAAGAGCACGGGTGATCGTTTTTTTTTTTTGACAAAGTGGCTGAATAGTCAAGGCCAAGCTCTAAGAGTTTGGCTCTGACCTTCATTCTGATACATCTTCGGGCGCCTCAAGTACTGGGAGGCGATTGTCAAGCCCCCATGTGGTGGAGGGATGTCCAAACCAGTTGAGGAAACCAGTTGGGCCCTGCAAATGGGCTCATGTTGGCTTGAGTTCAAACATGAACCAGCGTGGCCCCAGTTTTGTCAGGACAGCAAGGCCCATCAAAGCATTGAAGGGACCAGGGCACAAGGCTGCGTTCCGCTCAAGCCAAGCGACCCGCCACTCAACCATCCAGCCGCCGTTGGTGCTGCTGGGAGGCGAGATTTCCATCCTTGCTGCGCTTCCCGCTATGCTCTGCTTGGGACATGCTTCCCGCTATGCACACGATCATTCACCCTCCAACATTGGATGCCCATTTCTGCGGCACCAAGGCAAACAGCTCGCCCGCTCCTGATGAAGCCAACGTCCTCGTTCCCTTCTGCCTCCATCAAAATGGGCAGTAGCGGAGCCGCCGCCTGAGTGGCCAAAAGACAGGTCCCGGGCCCAATCGGCATCGCTACACAACTGCGGCCCCGTGCCTCAAACACGGGTGTCAACTAACCAACCCACTCAAGCAAAAACAAGGCTAGCAACAACAGCCTCCATTCCACCTGCCTTTTCGGGCATGGCACTTAGCAAACCCTCCTTCTTTTCCCTCATAACGAAAACAGGCGGCACTGTAGCGCCCCGCACCTGCGCCGACGGGTGCAGTACCACGATGACTGGCTTGTCCGAGACCCCGCCCCCGTCCAGCTGGAAGTCCCGGTCTGTGCGCTCATCGTTGCAGGCGCGGATGTCCTCGGGTTGAGAGGGAGCGGAACCGGGTTGGGGAACCAAAGCCCACCGCCTAGAGGTCGCTTGCAACAGCGCATCCCTTTACTTGAACTCACTGGGCTTGTTGCTTTTTCTTTTTGGTGTGTACATGTTCAGGTGCATTAAAAACAAAGTGGATGGCATTAATAGTGTGTCATTGTGAGTAGTCTACACAAAATCAGGATGCCTTTCACCAGCCACGCGGCGAATCGGTACAGCAAGCTCGTGTTCAAGTCCGGGATGTAGGTTCCTTTGCCATCGGCCCGCCCAAGCAGAACGATCCAGGTCAAAACAATCGGGCAGCAGGTCAAGCGAAATGGTTCTGAGCAAGTGTCAGCAGCAAGGAATTCGTCCTGTTTGGGGTTAACCGACAACGCAGACCATTGCAGACCCAGCTCGCAATCACGCAGCCACAAACCTTACACAAACCTTACATCTATCCTCGAGCTTCGCTTCTGCCTAAGGCGGAAACAACAACGGCACAAGCCCTGGACTCCTGTACCCAAGTACCAAGGCAGCATCCGCACCTGCCAAAGTCTTCCCATCGCCTCTGCAAACCTTCAATGTCTCAAGAAATCCGGCACTCTTTCAGCCACCTTCCAAGAAAAGACACTCTGTGCCGCGAACACTTAGATACACAATTTACCTAAGTGTCCATTCCTGAATTCTGAAACGGAAACATACCCCCACACCCCCCCACACCCCCCCACACCCCCCCACACCCCCCCACACCCCCCCACACCCCCCACACCACCCCCCCCACACCCCCCACACCCCCCCACACCCCCACACCCCCCCACACCCCCCCACAACCCCCCACAACCCCACACCCCCGCGACACCCCCCCACACCCTGTTTTCTGCTTTCTGTTTGTCCGTTTTCCCGTTGTCTGGTTTTGTCCAACGACCCAACCCCAGCCATTGAGGCGAAGGTGCCCCACCGGCTGGTAACCGGCACAGTGAGCTCCGTGATGTCCGCCGGGATCACCGGGCTGAAGGTCTGGAATCCCACCTACGTTGGAGTCCCAAGCGTCTTGACAACGACCCCTTGGTTTTCGGGAACTCTTTCGTTTGGGGCATCCCTGTTGCTTCTTTTATTGCTGGTGTCTGGACAAACTATTGTTTTTTTTGTTCCTTCAGGAATGCCGAAGGGAGCACCACCCATGGTGTTTTGGGGGATTCAGCTTTGCTTTGGGTTTTTGATAAACCATCAACCAAAAAGCAACCATGAAACAAAAGAACCATCTTGGTTTGGGTTTGGCTGCCAAGGAACCATCAAACAAACCATCTCAAGAAGTCAGAAACCACCAAAGTTGTCCCCCGATATTCTCCCCGATATGTGTTCTTCTACTAACATTGGGGACGAGTTCCTTCAGGTTGTTTCCGCCCCGATATATCCTCGACATGGGTGCTTATCTTGACGAATTCCTTCAGGTTGTTTCCTTTTGGTTTCCTCTTAAATCCATCCACAGAATGGGACCCTACTTGAGAAACACACGTGTGTGTGTGTGTGTGTGTGTGTGAGCGAAACCTACAAAAAAACTCATTTTCGAAGGTTCCCCTATTCTAAGACACGCCCCCTTGTCCCCAGTGTTGCGCCATCTTCTGATCCCTATGGATGGTATTGATAAGCAATCCGCGCCAGATACCTGGTATTGGCGGTGTTTACCCAGAAGTACTCACAGGGGCGCATCCATTCCAACTCGGAATAAGCGGATAAGTGGATTATGTCCATCCACAATATGGTAGACACTTAGAGTCTATTTTGTAAACTCAAAATGGCCCGCACATCTCCATGGTCCCCAGTTTACACCCTCTACCTGCGTGCCCTTTTTTGGATTGGTTGGTTTAAAGGGAAAGCAAAGCTCTCTTGCTGGGGTCAGTGTGGTTTTGCGTGGTTTCCCTCTTTGACCAAATCGATAGACAAAAGCAGACTCCGGGCTTTGGAGGGGAGGAACGTGCCTCGACTTCCACGTTCTCGATGAAGTCACCGCCCTGGCCGGCATCCTCAGCTCCAAGAAATGAGCTGGTTCTTGAACAGACTGGACCCAGGCATGCGTGAAAAAAGCTCCCTGCGTCTCTCTCTCTCTCTCTCTTTCTCTCTTCTCTTCTTTCTTTCTTTCTTTCTTTTCTTTTCTTTTCTTTCTGTATTTCTTTCTTTCCTTCCTTCCTTCCTTCTTTCTTCCTTCCTTTCTTTCTTTCTCTCCGTGGTCCTTTCTTCCTGTCTTCCTTTCTTCCTTTCCTTCTTTCTGTCTTCCTTTCTTCCTTTCCTCCGTCCTTCCTTCCTTCCTTCCTTCCTTCCTTCCTTCCTTCCTTCCTTCCTTCCTTCCTTCCTTCCTTCCTTCCTTCCTTCCTTCCTTCCTTCCTTCCTTCCTTCCTTCCTTCCTTCCTTCCTTCCTTTCCTTCTTTCCTTCTTTGCTTCTTTCCTTCTTTCCTTCTTTCCTTCTTTCCTTCTTGCCTTCTTTCTTTCTCGCTCTCACTCTCTCTCTCTCTTTATTTCTCTCTTTTTCTCTTTCTCTTCCTCTAGCTCTACCTGCGCATCACCACTCCGAGCAAAGGTGTGATCACCGCACCTCTGTTGCGAAGGGCAAGTCGGTTGCAGACCTCTCTCACCCTGCGAACTTGCAGCAGTGCCATTTTAGGTCTGTCAAAAATCGTGGTACCCTCCCCATTGAACCCCTGTACCCAAAACAAACACCTGTACCTTTTCAGTCTTGTTTTCCAAGCGATCTGTGCACAAGCCCAGACACGTGGCGCACGCGATAGCTGGTGATGGCGCGGCCGTTCGGTTCGAGGGGCGGTGTCCAACGCAGGCGCACCTCCAAGAAAAGCCGCGGCTGGATGGCTCAAGGGTACTGGTCTTGGGGGCTGTCGATTTGTTTGGGTGGGGGCCTTTTTGGTTGGTTGTTTTAAGGGGTTCTTGGAGGCTACCCTTCTCGGCTGGCGAGGCGGCAATTTAGATGCTCTCCCGTTTGCGGCAGTGCTGGGCAGCGCTTGCCCAATTTTGCCTGAAGATCCAGGGGGCTATCCCTGATCCCCCAACAGTCCCTGAAGTCCTTGCAAAACCTTAAACGGATCCGAAGCCAACCTCAACCTAAAACCCTGATAAGGAACGGAGATAATGTGAGTGAAATGATGGACAGCATTACATTGGAAATCCTTGCCTTTGGTCAAGTCACATGCTGTCACTAATAAAGACAAATACCACATTCCATCTTTCCAGGTCCTTGAGTCATAGGTGGTTAACCGACAGGACCTAAGGAAAGGAGATAAGACAGCATATGATTGTATCTCAGAAATTCTGGAATCAAAACAAAACAAACAAACAAAAGTCGGCATTTTTGGGGAACTCCGCATTTCCCAGGATTTGCCAAGAGTCTCTTGGGAGAGCCCCTGCTTTGGGGATTTCATTGCTTGGGGCGCACTTTCCTCTTCTCCTCTTTTAAGGCAGGCGGGTAAGAGTGATAATAGAAAATGTCCACAGAACGGTTGGGGGGGATTGGGGGTGATTGGGGGTGAGGGCAGAACTGGCATTCTTTGGACATGTTTCGATTTTTGATGTTCCCTTTTGATGCGGTTGAAAGGGATGCCTTGGCAGGGTGTTGTTCCCCCCAATCCCCTCCCCCCCCCCCCTCCCCGCGGATTGAATGCCTTGCCGTTCTCGTAGGGCTCCATCCGCTCGAAGGACTGCACCGGGCCCGGCACGTCCAACACCTCGATGGTCCTCGGGTAGCCTGGCGGACGATGATTGGTTTCCTAGTTCCTCTTGGTCTCCTCTTGGTCTCGTCTTGGTCTTCTCTGAGTTCTTGGTTTGCTCTTGGTTTCGCTCCAAAACCGACCCGAAAGGGGCTCACCAAAACAAACGCAAACTCGGGTCCAGGCCCCCTATGAACCAGAAGCCTCCCATGCCGTGCCAACGTGCATGCCGAGTGTCCCAGCAGCAGAGTTTTGGAGTGGTACAGGTACCTCGCATTCTAAAAGCCGAATGTCTGTGCAAAACAAACAAACTTGAGACCCAAGCCAAAATACTGACATTGTCAAGCCAGTTCAAAGTTGGCTAGGAATAGCGGGAAGTCTACTTGTGAATGCCACAGAGGTGACAACGGCAAAATTGAGCCGGAGATGTTCAAGTTCAACAAGACTCCCGGGTGCTGCATGCGGGCTCACTTTTGGAGTGTCACGTCAGGACAAAAAATGCGGTCTGTGCAACTCGCGCATCTGAGCATTCGCAGTCAGCACATGCCCAATTCGAGAGACTCCTTCTCTAGCCGGGCCACGTGCTGGGGATCACTTCCAGGGGGATGGTCTCGCTCTCCCAAAGGAGCTCCACCGAGGCCTCGTCCCCGTCTTTGGTGCTCCATGCCAGCTGTAGGGTCTGCCTCGGATATCGGCTCACCAGGTGAGTCGTAGTCAAAGCGAAAGCGGCAGAACCTATTTATGGTCGGGACCGTCCCCAACCTTCATCTGCCCAGACTTGATTGTCAGGTCTCTCAGAGAGTGCTGAGTAATAAGGTAAGAAAAGAAACGAGAGGGAGAGAAAAAGACAATTTAACATAGATACATGGGAACAGAGATGGCTATGAATTAATCAAGTGATTGTGTGAACATTTAATTCCCTGTGTTGTTATGCAGTGCACAGGACCCATATCTAATTCGGGTCAACTCTCGCCCCCCCCCCCCCCCCCCCCAGCAAGGGATTTTGGAGGATGATCCCAACCCAAACCTCACAGGCTTTAAGGCGCGGGGCATCTTCCCTAGGCTGGCAGGAATTGAATGGACCTCTTACGTGTCAACAAAAATGTCAGCCTGGATGTGTTTCAGGCTCCGAGTCACAATTCATAACACCAACACGCCGTTGCTGAAACCAAAGAAACCCCTCCTTTTGGCTTCTTGGGCGGGCTTCCGAGTGGCTTTTGGTTTGCTCCGAGTGGCTCGGAGTTCGCCTCCAGGCTTAAGGGCCCGATGGCCACCTCCAGCTCCTGAAGCTTCGCAGCGATGAAGGGGAGCTGGGGGGGGGTAGGGTGGACACGTGGGGTCTATGTTAGCAACTACCTTCATTTAGGGTATGGTTTGCTTTTGCTTGTTGGGGTTCTCTGTGCTGCAAACGAGTCCATGGTGCTGGGCAGGGCGGATTCAAATGTCCGGATAACACAGCTTGGCATCCACTCAGGTGATACCACTGGAAACGCAGCCTTCCCAATGACCAAGTTTGTCTGCTTCAAGGTGGTTTGTCTGGTTCCCTGGTATCACAGCGACATTGAAACTTTAACCCTCGTTCTCATTTCCTTAAGCCCCTGGCTTTGTCTCAGATCAAACATGAAAATAACTGCACCCTCTGTCAGGCCCTCTGTCCATGATGTTTTGAGGCCAATCAAGGGGACAACACCTGCTTTGGGGAGCTCCAAGCCTTTGCAAATAAATCCACATGAGCCATGGTCAAAACTGCTTACGTGGGTCATTGCCATCGGTCTCTTGCGAGTCTGATTGGCATCCGCCAAGTGAAGCTGCTCATCAAGAGTCATCATTGTACAATGGGTGGCCGACCATCCCTGCCCTCAAGTGAAAACAAGGGGGTTGACATTGGCACGAAGGGGTTCGCTTCCCACCACCCGCCCGCCCTTCCGCCGTTCCTCCGGCAGCTGCCCTGAGAACTTGGTTGCCCGCAGCTTGTTCGCAAAGATCAGCGTGAGCTCCTCGAGAGCTTTTCAGGTCCACAAGATGTGTGTCTCTTTTCAATGGTACGCTAAAATGGTGGTTTTGTTTCTGAAATGCCAAGCAGAAAAGGGTCCGCCATTCTTTTGAGATCCTCCCATCTTGCTTGCTGGTTCTCAGGGAGTCCAATTTGGGAATGAACCTGAACATCCCCTTGCGGGGAAGCACAGGGAACGGTTCATGGGGCATTCCCTCATTCCCGAGAACCAAATGGACTTCGTCCAAAGCAAGTTGTAGCCAACTAAGCAAAGGGGCGCCAGGCACACTTTCATCAGGGCCCCTTTGAAGCGGTCTTTGATTCTTTCGGATTGCCGGTGAAATCCACTTTAAATTGGACGATCCCGAAAAATGATTTCCTTGCAAAAGGTTGCCACTGAAATTGGATTAGATGATGATAAGAATCGCGTACAAGTGGCAACGGTTTCCTTTTGGTTTCCCTTTAGACACCATGCAACAGGGCAGTTCACCGATTTGAGGACACGCCCTAGCCTAGGTCCTATGATACTGACAAAGTTCACTGCCCTCTCTGGGTTCAATGGGGTGCTTTTGTTCGTTGGAAGCATGGGAACCCTCTATGATAGTTGGGTATGTGTCCTTTGAGTTGGCATCCTTTTGGTTGGCTGTTTTGGCTGGGACACCCAAGAACAAACGTAAATTGGCTGGAGTCCATATCCTGTTTTGAGACAAGCGATAAGCAATCGGGGTAAAACTGGGTTGATTGAAATAGGGGCTTGTGACCATCGTGAAAGAATCCGTGGTGATTCGCTGAGTGGAGGCTCGAATAGTGACCGTGGCTTGCGTCCAGATGGTTCTGTCAGCTTTTTGGCGCTTCTTTTGGAGTTGGTGCCCTGTTTGGGACAAAATAAAAGGGAGATTACGGCGAACCACCCATTTTGAAGGTATCGACTTATCTCAAGACACACCCGCTTAAGCATGATTCCTGGGCCACTGATGAATCCTCCACAAAGCTGATGGGCATGCCCTCGTGACAACTTGCAGCAACTATTTGAATCTGTGTCAAACTCCCTTGGAAACCGTCCCAAAACGGGTACCATCCAAAAACACACAAACCGATTTACGAGCATGCTCAAAGACTTGTCAAGACTTGGCAAGTAGGGGAAAGACTTTCGGGAACCGTGACTTTAGCAGCTGGGAAGCTTCAACATGGGCCAAGACCATAGCAAGAAGTGCAACTCGCTCAAGACAGCAACTGCATGAACGCTTCCTCCGAAACGGGATACCCCTGGAGCCACCTCAAACACCTTCGAATCCCCCGTTCGGTTGGTCAAAAAGAAGCAGAGAGTATTTTCCTTGAAACCTCCAGAGAGCAGAACCATAGGACTCCAATGCTCGATGGCCTTCCCACGGGCGCGGGCGCGCAGGGTGTAGTTCCCGGCCAGCGCGGGGTACAGCAGGCTGTCCCAGCGGGCGGACCCAGTCTGCCGGCCCGTGACGTTGCCCTGCGAACTGCTCGAGGAAATCGGGTCTCTTTAAATAGTTGGAGTATTTGGAAAATTTGGAGTCAAGGGTCACAAGCCCAATTCCTCTGAAACCGACTGGCATCGATCTGACAGCTTCCTGGACGGTGCTCTTGCCAAAGAAAAACACATCGAGGCCTCGCCGCCGTCCGTCGACGATCCGCGCCTCCACGCTGCGGGCCGCGGGGCCGCGGAAGCCGCTCTGCGCGAAGCGCATGGCGTCGAGGCCCCCGCGCACCGCCACGGAGCAGAAGACTTGGTGCAGCCCAGCCTCGATCCGATCCGGGCATCCGGGCGGACGGGCTAACGGGCATCATGGCGGCGAGGAACAAGCAGGGGCCAAGCAGGAGCAACAAGAGGGCTCCCAAAAGGTATGACTCGGCGACTTGTCAACCATGACGCCAACAGCACTGCCAATTTGTCTTGCCCGCACCTCCTTGAACTGCAGGCTCACCTCGGGACAGCGGCAGATTGGTGTGCCTTTTAGTTGTTTGGGGGAACGCCTCCCGCTTTATTGGTTGGCTTTAAAAGGGAATCCAAGAAGAAGTCATTTGAAAGGGAAACCAAGAGGAACCGACACTAACTATTGTTTCAGGGAATCTCCTGCCCAGCTTGCGGGTTGCTGCCCAGGCACGTCGAAGACTCCCACTTCTCGGTCGAGGACATAGGGCAGGCGGTAGATAGATCTGGTGGGCCTGCAAAAGCCCGATACGATTTCTTCAACTCAAAAATGGCTACTGCCTTGTGCAAAGACTGAAGCTCCCTTCAAATGATTGGGCATGACCAAGCACGGTTTTGACACACACACACACACACGCACGCGCGCGCGCGCCAAAAGTTTGCAAGCCTGCAAATGACCAAGGCTGCGAAGCAACCCGGGCCTGCCCATAGTCTCCGTCGTCAGCGTGTGCGGCCCCTTCACGTCGCAGAGCAGGAGCGCGGCATCGTCTTCTGGCCATGAGACAACACAAGGCAAACTCCGACAAAGCGCCAAGCTGGGGGCCTCATGCAACCACTGGTGCGTAGTATGGACTGGCACGGTCTACCTTGAACATTCTTCACTCCTGAAACACTGAAGGTCAGTATTCTATTCTTGTCGTAATAGGTATCCGGTTCTGGGTTTTCGTTTTTTAGTATTTCTTGTTACACTGCGTCGACATTGCCAGCCGGCTTGCATGGCGGCGCAGAGTGCTTTCGGATTCCGGAGCGGGGACAGCGGTCCCCATGCTCAGTGCTTCAAGCGCAGTTTAGGTAGCACTCCCTGTTGTTTATGGACTCGCGAGGTCTGGGATGTTTAAATGTCAGTAGAAACTTGGATCATTGAAAGAGCAGGCGTTCTTGCCCTTAAGCTCCTTATAGTATAAGGCATTTTCATGTTCAATCAGGAATGGCTCGAACACCTGCGACTAGGATGCCTTTTATCGCGTTGTGAAAGCCGTCCGCGTACCACAGGCGCACGACATTCCAGCGGTGCTGCGGCTGTTCTGTCAGGATATTCTGGACACGCCGAAAGTAGGTTGCAGGCCAGTCCTCCCAAGGGCTGACAAGCAAGGAGTTTGACTTTTCGTTCAAGGGGTGGATAGGGGACTGAGGAAGGTGCAGCATGTCCTCCTTGATATGTTCTTGCGTTCTTGTGAAAATTCTGGTCAGTCCTTCCAGCCGAAAAGCTCATTGATGAAAACGGGGAAGTCCTTAGATGCTTGCTGGAAGCCACGCGAGATATTTGTCTCTGCCAGCATTCCCGGATGCACTGACCCGGCACATGACTCACCTAAGGACCCATTGCCAAGGGTCATAGGGCCCCATCATTCCGTAGCCCGTCTTGTTGCTGCTGTCCGGCCACATGGGTGACAATGGATGGGGCTGCAAAAGCACGTTGACCTCGGCCACACGGCCGCCAGACGGCCAAATGGCCCGACGGCCAAGCAAGCCAAGGGGCGGGATTAAAGATGTCATCGCCTGTCGGAGCTTCCCAGATCAAAAGGAACCGGTTTTGGCTTCGACCCACCTGTTTTTGTTGCGCCCCTGAACCAAAAGGCAGCATGGACGAAAAAAAAAAACTGATTGGACGTTGGTCCCCCAAATTCAAATCGAGTCCAGATTGCTCCCGCGCAATGCGCCATGGCAACTGTCGATCCCATCCTGCCTCGGATCTGACAGGCGAACAGGAAGGTGTCAGTGATGAAATTGGTGTCGCCCTCCAACACGCGTGTCTTGTTGATGCAGCAGGTGAAAGTCCCGTTCCTGGGCCAGCGGATCTTGAACCTGCATCTTAGTCTGGGTCCAAAGCAGGCCACCAGTCAGAACATCCTCTACGATTGAAACCCACACCAGGAGCTCCATGCAATCACCCAATTTTCCACTACAAAGGGCACGGATGCTTTGCCATGGGTGTGCTCGTCATTGTCAACCTGACTAGGCTACTCGAAACAAGGACCTCCAAGTACCTCCAAAAAATGCAAATGCTCCCATCGACAAGGACGCGTCTACACTGGGTCCAAAAATATCCTCTAATTGGTTCGAAGGGAAACCACCAACAAGTAAAATGTTGATAACAAAATGCAACCACTTTGCGTGACCCAGCTACATTCCTGCCACCCTGAGCGCGGCAACCGCAAAACCGAAGAAAAAGAAACGTGGTCAAGGGACGGATTTGGCTTGGCTAAGCGCTGCTTCCCCCTGCCCACCCTGGCTTTCACAAAAAGGCCGCAAACCTTTGGGTGTGTTTTGTTGCAGGGTACCCTTTGCAGAATGGCTTCAAAGGGAAAACAAAAGAAAGCCACCCATTAATTGACTTCAAGCCAGGCGGCAAATCCGTGTGGTTGCAGTAGCTGGCGGGGTCCGTACACGTCACCGGCTCCAGCTGCGTGGGGTCGTCGATGAATTGCCCCGACATCAGGTGGTTCTGATTTGCCTTGGCCACATTTGACCACAATCAAAGTCACTAAGTGGCAGGTTGAAGGGACGCCCCCGGAAACTGGAAAGTCTTGGGGAAGACCCGAAACGCGACGTCTCCCAAAAAGACTCACACACACACAAATGCACGCAAATGCACACAAATGCACACAAGACCCTTGGGGAAGACTACCAGAGACCAAAGCTGGGCCCTAAGTTCCCTCAGTACACCCAAAGTGTCCGATTTTGGCGGAGCTCTTCCCCCTTTCGGCCAGGAGCATCGCGCAGCGTGATGTTCCAACACGACAACTGCCCGGCGGTGATCTGCGAGGGGAAGCCCTCCACCAAGCTCTGGGTGGTGACCATCGGCCCCGGCGTCACCAAGAAGTCGAACCTAAGGTGCCAGTCGGCCCCTAAGGTCCCAGCTTGAGAAAGACGGGTCGCATCCGGAAAGGACGCATTTAAGTTAGCGCCCATTTCTGTGAAGCGAGGAAACCCTGCTGGTGTGCCTTTGGTGTCAACTTGTTCGGGTCCCTTTCGTGTCCTCTTGTGTCCATTTGGAGTTCTTTCGCTGCTCGATTGGTGTCCATTGCCCGGGGTAGATATCTGCGACGATGTGTGGTTCGAACTGTCACCAATTCTAACCTTCATACACCCAGGCTTTGATTGGGGCTAAGCCAAAAGGTCACTCCCAAAATGAAAGGTGGGAACTGAAGATAGGAATGCACTGTGAAGATCGGTGGTTGGCCAAGCAAGCCAACGCAGGCCTCGAGACAATCCCAAAGAGGAAAATTGGCATTGGATCTTCTTGGTTTTCTTCTTGAGGGAGCAGCCTTTCAAACTTTGTGTGTGTGTGCGCATGTGCGCATGTGCGTGTGCGTGCGCGTGCGCGTGGGTGTTGGTGTGTCTGTGGGTG
The DNA here is from genome assembly GCA_963377175.1 of Effrenium voratum. Classification (NCBI taxonomy): domain Eukaryota; class Dinophyceae; order Suessiales; family Symbiodiniaceae; genus Effrenium; species Effrenium voratum. Next base: position 46,082 of record CAUJNA010000350.1, on the reverse strand, counting down.
TCTTGGTCGAAATAGGGAGTTGGACACCCAAAATGGGCTTTGGGCTTTCCTTTTGGTTTTCTCTTTTAAAATTGACCTGTAAAAGGGCACCACCTCCAAAAAGAAGCATACCTTCTTCCCAAGCAACGGGGACCCAACGATTGGATCGCCCCGCACCCGGAAGTCAATCACCGTCTCCCCAGTGTCCACCGGCAGAAGCACCCCCCGGTAGCGGCCTCAGCTTGAAACATTTCCCTGAGTCACGAGCCAAATCCTGGCATAGGAGTCTGCCCAAAACGGAAAAAGGTAAAGGGTCGGATATCCGAACCTGGCTCAGGGGCCTCTTTCCGGTCGAGCCCCAACTCTGCCAGAACTGAGCTCCCAGGCCACGTGTCAAGTGGATGAAGGTGATGGGCACCTGGCTGGGAAAAAGCACATCGGACGGGTGAGAAAACAGACCAGCACTCGAACTCTTAGCTCACAACTTCCTGGGAAAAATGCTGCCAACATATGCAACGAATCATATTGCGACCAAACACTTGATGCGGGTGGATGTTGCTCAGCCCCCACACCCTCTCGGTCCGCGCCTGCTGACGCCCGTACAGGAGCCCCGTCACGGTGTCCGTGCCGCTAGAGATCTCGATGGCGTTCCCGAAGCGGTCTCGCGTTTGGATTTCCACCTGAGCCAATCTGGGGATGTCCTAAAACCAGGGCTCCCACATTTTCCCTGGAGGGTGGTTGTAAACATCACTTGTTGGATCAATTTAAAGTGGGTGATGTTCAAGGAGGAACTACAGGGAGCCATGAAACTTGGTAGGAAGATTTGTTTTGGACGTCTGCGCGGTATGGTGATCTCCTAAGAGTTCGTAGGAAATCATCTTGGAGGCTGCTCAGAACCAAGCGGAAACCGTTGCCGTTTATTTGGGGTCCAATTCCTACCATAATCTCCTAGGCACCAGCAAAATTAGTTGCCCAAAAAAATGAATTAGACTTAAACCAACTTAAGCCCCGATAGTTGATTTCCTCATACAGGGGGGGGGAATCAAATGAACCTTGTTCGAAACCCAATGAGGTCCGTGGTCACATGTGGTACTCGCATACCACCAAAGGCACTGACAACAAGAATAAACATATTGTCGCTTTTGGGGCCTGGCCTGCTTGACACACCTATGTGGAGTATTCTTGGCTTTCGGGCACCGCATCTTGGAGATGCTTCTCCGTTGAAGAGTACCTTGTTGTGTGTGTCTGTGTTTTCTGTGTTTTCTCTCTGGTTGCCTGAGCCGAAGGCAGAACCTCGCCGGCCTCGTTGGCCACGGCGGCCACCGCGGTCACAAAGGGCACCACCACGCTGCTCATCGACGACGGCTGCGAGGAGAAGCACAAGGCGTAGGTGGCCTCCCCCCGCGGCCGTCCTATCGGGATCGGGCGTCCGGGCGGAGTCCCGCTGGGTGTGGGGGCTGGGTGTTGGAGAAGCCAAACCCGAACGGGAGCTTCTAAGTCTGATTCGAGGTATGCTTGGCATGCTTGGGCCGCCAAAAAAAGGAAGCGAGATACGTATGTGACCGTATGCGCAGAGACAGGTATATCACACTACATAATGATACTAATACGAATAGTATAAACAATAAATATAAAATAATAATAATACTCATGAGTATTGGCAATAGCAACAAAATAATTGTTGCAATAGGTATACGGTATACTAATGACAACAACAAATAAGAATAAGTGTATCGTAATAATGCTAAGATAAGTAAATAATGATGATAATAACAATAGCAACAATAATAATATAACAATAATATGCAATAGTAATAATAATAGTATTAATAGTAACAATAGTAATAATAGTAATAATAATAGTAGCTACAATTCCAGCTTTGTACAGCTCGCTGTGCGCATCTCTTCTTTCCCTTCAAAGCTCTTCAGTCCCACGGCACCTCTCTGGCTCTCTCTTCCCTCCGAATCGGTCCTATGGCCAGCACGTTGTTGGCGGAGACCACCAATACGGTATCGCCCTTGACCATCTCGATGACCACGCTGTAAAACCCCGCCCGGTACACCGTGGGCTCGAAGTGGTACCTCTGAGAATCCGAGAATCCCGCCCGGTGTCGGGTTGCCGGCCAGCAGAAGACTAAGAACATGGGCGTGTCTGTTTTAAGGGTACCCTTTGTGGGATTCAAGGAAGGGATTCCCTATTTCGAGAAAAGCTCCACATGCGCTCATGAACTGCAAAAAGGAAGTCTCCAAGGTCTGAGTGCAGCTGGCAGGCAGTCCGTCCGCGGCAAGGAACAACCCGTCGAAGCTGTGGTTGTAATTACCGCTCAGGTTCCCACCTCGTCAAAAGTGTGCAAAAAACAACATTCTCTCGACGCTCATAGCTCATGAGATCTCACAAGCGGCATCTGGGTTGCAGCCCAAGAGGCGAAACCAGCCGTCAGGGGGCTCATTCCCGTTGGGGTTCTGCAGCGGACATCTCAGAGTCTCACCCCAATTTATCTGCCCGTGCCCTTCAGCAATCTCTGCTGTTTCTCTGGCAGGGGACCTGGACCTAGGAGATCCCTCAACAACCGTAAGACTTCCACAACAAAAAATGAACCAGACACACAGCCAGATTCGAGGGGATGCGCAGGCACAAGCAACAAACAACCCGGAACACAAATGATGCAACGGAAACAAAGAAGCAGAAGCGGGGACTGTTTCAGAGCTTCCTTCACAGAGCTCCCCCGAACCCACCCATTTTCAGTGTGGTCTCCTCAAAGAAGTTGAAGTGCGCCCTCATCGTCAGCTCGTGATCCGGGCTCAGGTTCTCATAGACGTCCCGCCCGGTGCACTCGAAGTGGTACTGCCTCCCCGCCTGTATTTGATGATCAAGAACGAGCCATGGGACCCGGTGTCACCCGGTTGCCATCAAGGGGGTCCAGACAAGGGCCCATGTGTTTTACCCCAACAAAACAATCATGGAAAATGCGCAGGTTCAAACCTAAGTACATTTTGAGACAGCCCCCTCTGCACATCATAGTTTACATTTCACAGGCCGTCTTTTTACTGACCGCCCACTTGTCCATTCTCAAAGCCGTCGCCAACTTGCAAGAGAAAACCTGGGGTCCCTGAAAGGGACTGAGAGATCGGGACCCGCCTCCATGAGGTAAGGCGTCACACAGGTCGTGCCCAACTCGGATACCTCCGCCGCCTTCCACCCTCAGAAGGGCTTGGGTTGGGTTGGGTTGGGTCCCGTGAAAGCGAGCCATCCACAAGATTCTTCTGCCCTTCACTTGATATGAACTCATTTTGATTTTGTGTGTCATATGGCTATGAGTTTCAACAGGGAACCCCCTGAAAGTGGCTGGTGGACATAAATCCCCACCTAAATGATGTCCTCCAAGCCCTTGGTCCCCAAATTAAATCATACCTGTATGAAATCATACACAAGTGAAGTCATTTGTAAAATGATGGCCCTTGTATTCAGGGTATATGGTCAATGGCTTTTGCGCCAAAGCTAGCGGGCCATGGTTGATGTTGACTGCGGACCTTTCTTGACTTCGCGGATCGGCTGTTGTGAGCACAGCCATTTATAGTACCACGTGTTGCAATGTGGACATTGGTGAGAGACCCAACGCAAAGGCGAGACTTAGCTCCCTGTGACATCAATCAATCACCAATTCTCGAGGCAAGATTGAAGGTACACATCACATCACATATCCATACACGTGTTCGCAAACAATTCCGCAAAGCGGGTGGCTTCCCTTTCATTTCCCCGTATATAAACCACCCCACAAGGCATATCCAAAAAAGACACACCCACATGATTCCAACAACTCGGCTGGTCACCGGTTGCACCACACCCACAGCTCCCAGCACCCCGTCACCAGGGTAGAAAAGATGCCAACCTAGAAATGGCAGCCAAAAGGACCCAATACCAATTTTCGACCCTATTTGCTCCTACGAGTGTTTCTCAAAATGGGGGGAACCCCAAATCAAAGGGTATTCCTTTTGGCTTCCACCCAAAAAGAGTCCCGGAGTAACCCTCGGGCGCCCGGCACAGCAGCGGCGTGGGGGAGCCGGAGATGTCGTCGCAGGGCTCCAGCGGCGGCGTCTGCGGTTCGTGAGCCGAACCGCAAAGTTGGCAAAAATCCGAAAGAGAAAAAGGCGGGCTGTTTTTGAGGGCACCCTTTTTGCAGGGAATCAAACGCAAACCTTTTGGCAAGTGGCGGGGCGTCAGTAGAGGCCATTGGCCCATTGGCTATCCATGTGCCCAAAGTCTCTACTTGACCATTGGTCCAAAAACGCGGCACTTTCTTCCACCTTCAAGCAGCCAATGCGCTCAGTCCTGCAAGCAGCCAAGGCCAATGCGAATGCGGAGGCTGTGGTAGCCTGCGAGCACTGTCATCACCTGCGAGCCAATGGCCGAGCTGTGGGTCTGTTGGTTTTCAGTTGTCCGACGCATCCAGGCAGTGTCCCAAGCTCCCCCCTCTGCTCGTCGCTTTCAGCTAGCCGGCACGGATCGCGCCCAAAACTCCGAAGCACCGAACCGGGCCGGCCGTCACGGTGAGGGTACCGTTGGTGTTCACCTGGCGGAGACAATACGCATCACCTGCGGTAGAAATGGGAGGAGATTGGGGCAAGCTCACCAAATCAATTAGCATTGGGAAATGGCAATTACTCACCAACATAATGACCCATGAGTAACATTGAAAACTATGGGTCAATCGCAGATCACCATGGGAGAATCCAACGCTTGGCTTCATGGTTTAAGGGGTAGTTTTTAGGAAACCTGCGACCCCCCCCCCCCAAACCACCAACCCAAACCGCCAAGTCGAGGAAAACACAAATCTCTTGTGCGGCTCGGACCTGGCTGCTGAGCTCCGTGTCACCCAAAAATGCCACGATGCCCAGGCGCCGCTGGGAGAAATCGGAGCCCGTGACCAGGCCTCGGGGAATGTTAGGCCACAAACGGGGGGCTCCCCCGTTTACAAACAAAACCAAAATGGAGTGGGGGTCCGTAGATGTCAGCAAGCCAGTGGCTGGGTGTGTCGGTTTGAGGGTCCTGGGTTGGCCTGGATCCTTATGTGAGCCACGGTCATAAACTTGCTCCAGAAAACTTGGGACAAATCAGCGAGTCCCCTGCTTTGTGTGAAGTAGGAATTAGGCCCTTCTCGCCACCCCTGCCCAAATGCTTTGACCCTGTGCTGACACGAAAGGACATCTGGTAGAGCGTATGGAGTTCATCGAAGTGGGTGAGACGTCGCTTCCTTCGGCTGAGCCTTGAGGTCCGTCTCTGCATCGAGTTACTGCGACAAATTGTATTGTAGGTATCGGACATGCTCAAAATGTTGGCTTTCTCTTGGAGGTGCTTGTTGTGTGGGCTGAAACATGGTGGCCGTGAGGTGTCGCTTTTAGGTTTGGCACAGTAGAGACGCACAAGCGCCATGCACCTCAGAATTAGGATCCCTCCAGCTGGTCGGTTTTGTCGCATGTTGGTTGCCGTGCGTTGGAACCTCCTCATTATTTTGGCCTTGCCTGCTACTTCCCCAAAGCCGATTTCCAGCACATGGTGTTGCCGAGGCGCGGTTGTTGCCGTACTGGTCTTTCAGCTGGATCAGCACTGGCACAGGCACCCCCACCACATTGCCTCCACGCGGCGGGTTTTACAGACGTAGCAACGAGGGGGCCTTTCACGGCATGGGTTTGCGTTTCTGAGATCACCCCACTTCTGTGAGTTGGTTTAAACGGAAACCACAAGGAAACCAATCACGGGTCCCCCTATTTTGCTCCATACCACATTAAAAAAATACACCAGCATAGACCCCAGATAGCACACCCGGCTACGAACCATGACGCAGCATCATAATGGTTCCCGCGGCTGATGATGTTGACAGCATCTTGGTGATGTTGACAGCATCATGAGGATACCACAGCTACTCGGCATAGTGCGCTAAATAGACGCGCAGACAACGTCCTAGTGAGCTCATCAGCAAAACAATGATGTTGACAGGATGATGCTGATACACCAGCCACGAACGATTCCGCGCTACATATCTAGCAGAAAAAAGGCAGTGACTAGTTCGACAGCATCATGATTATGCGGATAGCACATCAACGCAGGACCCGCGCCAGCTCCGGACGCGTCCCCGAGCACCCTGCCGTCACGTACTGTCACCAGCACCTCAACCGAACAGCACCCCAAAGCCGCACCTGCGCCAGTACCCCAAAGTGCATGCCCCCTAGTTCCCCTTCTTCGTTGGAAGTTAGAACCCCTATGGTTTTCAGCTATCTGGGAAATACGCCCACGCGGTCTCGAACAGCAACCCAAAACAGCACCTGCACCACCACCCCAAACTGCTTGCCCACTAGCACCCGCCGGCAATCTCAGAAAATTGCGCCCACAACGCCAGCAGCACCTCAAGCCTGCATCGCCATCAATCTTGCAAGAATGCGCCTGCACCATCACCAGCACCCCAAACTGAATGCCCCCCCGCTGTCCATCACCTTAATCAGCACCGCGAACTGTTTCGCAAAGCGGCACCTCCACCAGCACCCGAAACTGCATGCCCCCTAGCACTTGGCGGCCAATCTCGCGAAACAGCACCTCCACCAACACCCCAAACTGCGTACCCCCTAGCACCCGGCCGTCAATCTCGCAAAGCGGCACCTCCACCAGCACCCCAAACTGCATGCCCCCTAGCACCCGGCCGTCAATCACCTCCACCAATGCCCCAAACTGCATGCCCCCTAGCACCCGGCCGTCAATCTCGCAAAGCGGCACCTTCATCAGCACTCCAAACTGCATGCACCCTAGCACACGGACGTCAATCTCGCAAAGCGGCACCTCCACCAGCACCCCAAACTGCATGCCCCCTAGCACCCGGCCGTCAATCACCTCCACCAATGCCCCAAACTGCATGCCCCCTAGCACCCGGCCGTCAATCTCGCAAAGCGGCACCTTCATCAGCACTCCAAACTGCATGCACCCTAGCACACGGACGTCAATCTCGCAAAGCGGCACCTCCACCAGCACCCCAAACTGCATGCCCCCTAGCACCCGGCCGTCAATCTCGCAAAGCGGCACCTTCATCAGCACTCCAAACTGCATGCACCCTAGCACACGGACGTAAAGCTCGCAAAACAGCACCTCCACCAGCACCCCAAACTGCATGCCCCCCAGCACCCGGCCCTCAATATCGCAAATCACTTTCCCTTCTTTATTAGAAGTTAGAACCCCTATAGCTTTCAGCTATCTGGGGGGGAAAAAAAGCCCAAAGGAAGCCGACAAACTCGAGCCCAATGAAAGCGGTCAGAAAGGCGCAGCTGCCACGCACAGAAGATCAACATGGAGTCCCCAAAACCATCGGCCAGGAACGGAATCTCCAAGCGTGTTTATCTACAAAGGAGTCAAACAAACAGAGCCTGTCCGTCGAAAAGACCAAAAGGGCGGATGTCCGCATCTGCTTCTGTTTGAGAGTGTCCCCTTGCCCTCCATCTTCCCCAAATACAAAAGAACTTAGTTTTGGGCTTGGACCGTCCCTTCCCCTGACTTTCGATCCCTCTGACCAGACTTGGAGCCCCAAGAAAATGATGACCCTTTGCCGGCAAGGCAAAATGACGGCAAGCCAGGCCTGCCAGGTTTAAGCCCGGCCCCTCCACGGTGGAAGTGGTTACGTTGATGTCCTCGGAGATATGAATTCTGCCATTGGCTGCACATGCTGACGGATATGGATTGATTTTCTGTTTTCCTTCTTTAAGACGGACAAAAGGGGTGCCAACTCGAGAAATAAGGCATGCCCACATGGAATTGCACCGAATTTCAATTCGAACCGGACCATTTTCTCGTTTATGCTCATTCGAAATGACGTAGACTGTTTTTAAATGAACCCAGGGATTCCCTTAAGGAATCCACAAGGGATTTTTTATTAGGGGCGATTCCCTCTCTTCCTGCTGAGCACCAACAAGTTTTGGTGGACATCGAACTGATGCACCCGAGCATTTGGGAGGGCATCCCACGTTCAGATGCTTTCGCCTTCCAGCTGATGCCTCATGTGCAGCCCAGGTGCGCCGATATTGATCAAAATCGGCGTGGGGCCTTGTGTATACGTGGGCGCGTCCAAGGTATAACGGCCCAAATCTTCCTCGGCGGGGAACACATGGAAGCAAAAGCGCGGAGCTTTCAAGGCAGGACACTTCCTTTGAGCCGTCTGTTCAGTTCAACAATGTCATGCCCCCGATTGTGAGCATGCCGAGGGTGCTGATCAACAAACATATGTTTGGCACGGAAATCTGCAGTAAGATGACTTCGCGAAGCAAGTTCATGCTTGTTTCCAAAAGCATCCGCCGCGCCAAAGCCGGCAAGCTGTTCTCTGCGAATGGGGAACCCCTGAAACGGATGGTTTCAGCTTAGTCCCCTTCGGGCCTCCAAAAAAGAGACATTCATACGCCTTTCTCTGACACGGGCAAAGCCTGCAAAGTGGTCATTCACTAACTACGATCAGGTGGATGGGGCTAAGCGGCTAAGCTCCTGCCTGGAACGCAACATGTACCGAGGCGCCCTCCACAAACCATATGAGGCATCCTGGCCGTTCACCAGCAGCCTGCCACCAGAAGAGCCACCGCGCTCGCGGAACACCACTGGCTTATGAGGCAACCCGCAGACTTTCAGTTTGACAGCCGACGCTGCCAAGATGGTTGTATATGTGCTTGATTTTATGGACTTCTCGCAGGCTTGTCATTTGGCAGGACGCAAATTGTGTGGAACCTATACTTTCCCCAGGACTGGAGCCGCGCACCGAACCTATCCCCAACGCAATAGACCGCCCGCAACAGCCGCGGCCCAGCCCAAACCCACGTCGGCCTCAGGATGAAGTTCCCCCCCACTGTGGGAATCAGCTCACAGGCGTGCATCTCCCCGAAGAGGTGCGAGCAGTTGCCCTGACATCTCCACGCCAGGGCGTGGAACTAGTGGCTCAAAAGGGTTGAGGACCCTCCTTTGGTCAGTTTCCTGAATGAGCTTCCACTGGACCTTTCACAGGACTGGCCCCAGGCAAGTCGGGAGTTCAAGGCCGTCAAAGGCCGGCATCGTTTCCTGACATGAAACCTCAAAGCTAAACAACTTCTTGGCGGGAAGTCTCAAAGCTATTCTTGCTTGCCTAACACCGACATGTTGCTGCTTATGTGGCCTTTTTCTGCCACGGAACCAGTACTCGGATTTTGGGCTTTGTGCCCTTGTCAAAGGGTTCCAGCGTTGTGCCCCTAAGATCGTACCCCTACATTTGCACCATGTACAACCACCCACTTGGCCATCTAGTGTGTCCAAAAGATCCTCATTTTCGCGGGTACGACCTTGAGGGTGAGACTCTGGAACTGATTCAACGGGTAATGTTCGGAGCTGGATAGCTACACGCATGTTTCTCTTATGATGGCTAAATTTGGTTTAAGCTCCCCACTACCCAATTCTATATAGCTATTTTGGCCCTGCAGCCCAGGGTACCGTCCCCGCCCAGCCACCCCCCCCCCACACCCACCTGCCCCTGCCTCATCCACGGGGGCGCAGAGGGGATCCTCAGGATCCCTCGGGTTGCAGTCGGTGCCCGCGGTGTGGAAGAGCAGCTGATCGTGGAAGTCCCCCAGCATCCGGTTCCCGTAGGTGTCCCGCATGTGAAACCTCGGTTTGTTTTTTTTGGAGAGACGGGAAAACCTGACAAAAGGGGCGGACGAGACTCGGAAGTTCGGACCATCTTCCTAGGAATCAATTCTGGTGTCCATGTTTCTGGGAGTAGGAGGGTTGTAGCCCCTTTTGTTGGTGAGGGAAGGAGGGCAGGAATGCGATAGGAAGGCGTTCCAAAAAGCTGTCAACAAAAATATACAAACATGCTTGGACACAGCTTCCCAGCTGGGAGCCACTGATGCATTGGCCCAGATGGGTGGTAGATACGGGGACTTGCTCCCAACTACCACTTCACTTGCTTGCTGTGAAGAAATACGGGAATGACCCTACAACCTACACCAACCACTCTTGAATTTTGAAGCAAATCATCCCAGTGCTCCAACTCGATCCGAAGCCAACGCCAACTGCAAGCCAAGGGCAAGTAAAAATACTTACTAGCGCCTTCACTGGTTCAAACATCTAAGCCACCAGCACAACTGGGCAGATGACGCCAGTGGTACACTCTGCTGGGATCCTGGCCAGGGCGGAACTGTCGCTTGCTAAAGAACCCGGGAAGAACAAACATGGCAACACCGGCTCAGGCAGGTCGGCTGTATAAAGGGGTAGTGGGAAACCTCGACTCTCGAGATGACATGGCTAGCTGTACATTGAATCCTTTTCGGCCCCATAAGTAGTTCGGCCTACGCCTCCAGCTTGTTGAACCACTCTTAAAATGGCTGCGGCTCAAAAATAGGGCAACCCCCCCAGTTTGAATCTGTGGTCCCCTGGCTCGGACTGCTGTCCTTGCAGGTGCGAAGATTGTCATCTGCCCATCCGCTCGCTGGTTGAAGGTGCCGATAATCTCCAGGGGCCTCGCCGCTGACTTCACCAACCGGGTGTAGATGGCCAAATTGACAAAGCACAAGTGTGCTCTTGGAAAAATCGAAGGGTTGCAGTGCTGAATGATTGGAACCAGACTGAAATCGGTATAAAGGACACCCATAAGCGAAATGGACCGCTCTCTGAATCATTCCTTGGGCTCTTTGAACCTTGGCTCTTTCCGCCAAACGCTAGCAGTTACCTCCAGCTGCCCCGCTCCGCGCCTGTTCTGCCCCTGAACGGGAGGGAAGTACTTCACCTGCAACAAACCGAACCGAACCCATCGCGATCGCGATGATTGGGGTGGGGCTGCACCAGGCCTCCTGCTCTTGGCCCATGATCAGCATGCCGTTCACCTGCCAAATCCCAAAACCTAAAATCCAACAATCAGACTCCTCTAAAAATACATGGTCTCGGGGGGGGGGAACGCTCCGCAAAACTCACGCGCACCTTGACAGTAAGGATGTTCAGACCTGCGCGGAGACCGGTGTAAGTGATCACGTAGCTGCCATGGGTGCCCTTCCTGGCGAAACAGCCGAGCTTGCACATCCGCTCCGCGCGGCGGAACGCGGAAGCGGAGGCATCTTCATAAAGGTGGCACTCTGTTGATGCCTGCGCGTGGCACAATTGCAAGCTGAGGGCCCGGCGTGATGGAAGTAGCTGTTGTGTAATGGCCTCACGCATGAAAACTTCCACTTGCCTGAGGTTGATCCACGAAGAATCTACCAGTCATGCCCATGTTTAGCTACAACCATCCAGAAGCAACAAGCACATAGGCAAACGGCAGGACACATGCTGTTCTTTCGCTGAGACTAGAAGTTCCCCAGGCTGTGACTGGGCCGGTCGCCTGTTATCAGCTCACTGCCAATTTGGGGAGAGACTAGCATCGAGTTTCAAAAGGCTGCAAAAGGGTCTCTCACCCGCAAAATGGTTGGCTTTCCCCTCGTCCCTTCAAAACGGCCCCAATAAAAGCTGCCCTTGAATATTCCTTGTCGGGTTTCCTCCGGTCGCTGCTAACATGACTCGAAAACGGGTCTTTCTCGGGCCGCTGTCCTGTCAGGTTCCCTTTCAACCCCAAACGCCCAAACGTCCCCCCACCCCGAAATGTCCCTTGGGCCCGTGGCCCCCGGTGAGGTTCCGCATGAGCTGGTCGTTCAGCGTGGTGTTCTCCACCAGCTCCCCGTCGAAGGCCAGGCCGACCTCCACCTGAGCTTGGTGCCCGGTACTCGAAGAATGGGCTTCTTGGGGCTCTTGGCTGAATAGCCCCGTGTCCTGTGTCCCCCCCCCAAAAAAAAAAAGACATGGCAAGGAAACCAAAGAAGCGACCACCTTTCTTGAGTTGGGTTTGAAGGGAAACCGAAAGACCAAAGATTCTGCTGCGGCTTGGAAGGGAAACTCCAAGGAAAGCAGCCACCAAAAAGGCTCCGCCCTTCCGTTAGGAACGCACAAATTGACAGGGGTGATTGTCGAATTCGGGGTGAGCATTGCTGCGGTGCTTCTTGCGTGAGGTGTGTCTGGATCTAATTGCAAAGGATGATGCCGCGCGCCTCTAGAAAAACACTGGAGCTACTGAACCCATTGGCTTTGTCAACAAATCGGAAACCCCCAAAAGGGCGGTTCCCCTTCGGCTTCCCTTTGAGACAGTCCAAAAATGGGTGCCAACGCTCAGAAAAACAGTTCCCCAATTGCTCCCTTCCGGTTTTGTCGCCTCCGTGCCATCAATGTGGGGGACTGGGTTGTAGTAGGCGTCCCGCAGCTGCAGGATGAAATACGTCTCCACCTGCCAGGCCAGCGCATGGAGCCGAAAAGAGCTTCTGCTGTCTCAGGTCTTAAGGCTCGTCCAAGGAACATAAGGAAGATGTGGATCTCTCCTATCTCTCTCGCGCTCTCTCTCCTAAACGGCCGCAAGGGTTACCGAACTTCAGCTCCATCCGTTCTGAGCTTCCGGGCACCAGCGGTGAAGCTGGTGGAGCCAGGGCCGGACTCGGCAGGCCGTGAAATCGCCAAAAGGGATCTGCAGATGGGATTGCTCGTCTTTTTTGGAGTCGGAGTCGTTTTTTGTGGGAAAGGAAACACAAAAGACAAATCGATGTTGATTTTGGGTCCCTTTTGGGTCCCTAAAAAGGCCTACCCTGCCGTTCTTTCCCCAAAGTGAAAGGCAGGGATCAAAAAGCAAAGGACCTCCACATGGACTTGCCATAAAATAGGCAGAAGGATATGAGCCACAGTCATTCTTCACCCCCCGACCTTGACATTGGAATTCGGTCGGCAACTCCCATTTCCTGAGTGTTCCCCTCGAAGGGCAGAAAATATATTGACTGTGCTCACATCGCTCAGCACTTGAAAGGGGGCCACCCGTGCGCCCGCCCAAATGAAAACTGCCAGGTTCCCAAACTCTTTTGTTTGAGGGCAAGAAGCAAAACCAGCACGGATCCTGCGACACCCCCGCGCGGAGCAAGCCGGTGGTTTGCAAAAATAAACCGAGCACTCCTCAACACCGCGCCGTACCGACCAAATCAATCGAGTCTGCCCAAAACTATGTAAAGAATCAAATGCGCAGGTTTCCCCCACCCATTTCATTGCTGGGACTGTTCCACTCTGGCTCAACTGTCCAGGTTTGTCTGTAAATAGTGAACCCCAACATCTGTCTGCCTTTGGGCTTTCCATTGAAACGTTGTTCACATCCCAAAACCCCGGCAGCAATTCGGCTCCGTAGGTTTCGCGGTGGGCTCCCTGGCCACGGTGCACATTTGCGGCTGCACGTCCTCCTGCGCCGCTACGATCTGCATGGGGCTCCCGGCCTGCGAGATGGGCGAGTCAGGGGTCTGTGAAAAGCGAACCTGTCCGAAACTGGGGCACCCTTTGGGGATGGGATTTGAGCAGAAACCAAAAGGAAATCACAAAGCCCTCGTCTCGACTTGCTTACCCCCTTGTTGGACATACCCTTCTCTTCTGGCGCATTTCGTACGTTGAAAATATTCCATTGCCGTCAAAGCGGCCAGCTGCCCCGCGCCCCGCAAAATCAGCTCCAGGGTGTAGTTCCCTGGCTCCACCAGCACGAATTCCTGGCGATCGCTGCGTTCACGTCCGCAGGTCCAGTCGCAACTCTGAGGCCACTTCTGTCAACAGGTAGGGAAACACCCCCTGTTGCAGTAACCCCCCTCTGCGGCGTCTGAGCCCCTCTACAAAGAACCGGCCCACGTTGTCAAACTGGCAACGTCCCAGCCAGAGCCCAACACCCGGCAGGGCTGCCAGAAAATGCAGGTGGTCGTGCAGGGATCCTCCGTGCCGCTTCATCAAGGGCATGGACCTGAAATGAGCTCAGAAGCCCCCCCCCGAACAAAGCCCTGCTGAGCGTCAAGGCAAGAGGAACCACATAAAGAAGCCATGGACTTCGAAAATCCCTCAGGCTTTTCTCCAGCGGGTGTGCTCTATGACAGTTCTGATTGCTTCGGGGGGAACACCAGTTACAGGTCACCACCCCCCCCCCAAAAAAAAAAGACAAGACCATGAAGAATCCCAAATGTGTGGTATTCTGTTCCAATTCAACCCAATCTAGAAGCGGGCCTTTGGACGCCATTCACATGAACTTTAATGTCCGCGAATCATGTCGGGTTTTCCAATCATTGAAATTCTATAGCCAAATGGTCAGATGTTGATTTGAATCAGAAAACACAAAGGAACCAACCATTGTTTTTCTCTGTGATGGAAACCTATGTCAGTTCTAGCCTCGATAATTGACAGTACTTGGTATGATCCGCAAATGAAGCACGTGAGGGCATGGACATGGCGGCAAATGGGAGATTCTGTGCGTTTAATGAGTCCATGTCTCAATTTCCTCGTTAAAGTATTGACCTGCTTGGGCCTTCCTTTTTCTCAGATCAAGCTGATGCTTGTCAGCGTGAGCCCTGCGCTTGACCTTTCCACCGCCTCCACATGTTTCTGGTGGTTGACTTGAGTAGGCACATCAAGCATTGCACGGCAAATCGACCTCTGGGGACCATAGCTCCAAGCAGGACGTACTGCAAAATCACATACTTGACAACAGAGAGAGAAAACCACCTCCAAAAACAAAACAGGTGAAGCAACAAGCAAAGGGAAAACGCACCACAGGTCTGCAACAACCGGCCAAACCCACCGACGAACTGAACCCCAACGGGGGCCCCGGCTTGAAGAGCAGCGGGGCGGCGGTGCTGGGCCAGGGCCCATGGAAGCGCCTCGCCGACTCACGGCCAGTTCCGCGGGATCGATCCCGCGTTCCCTCGGACTGTTGATCCCAAGGCCATGAGGTGAGCAAAAACCAACCAGCTATGAGTCAAAAGCCACCGGTTTGCTACATCAGTGTGTCTGTGTCTGTGTGTGTCTGTGGAAGCGCTTGTTTGGAATCAATGATCCTTGTTGAGTTTGCTTGTCGAAGCAAAGAAGTCTGCATCACGGGAGTGGGTCAATTCAGGCGAAACGTGGCACCGGTGACACCATCCATGTGGGGGGAATCAACTAGCGTCGATGCCCTGAACGTTCTATTTGCCAAGGACAGGCCCTTTTCTCAAAGGCATTCCTTGGTGAGCCACGGTCCATACTGATTGTGCTCCCAACCGACATTGGAATTTGGTGAGTTGCCGAATGTCATACGCCTTGCTACAGTAAATGAGGACCGTTGCTCCGGCAGGGTCAGAAGATTCTAACGTTGACATCCTACAGTGGGCCCAGATCAAAGGATTCTTGCCACATTCCAAATGAAGCGCTGCCATGCTGGGCAGCAGCTTGTTTTTGGCAGTTTCGGCCAATTGTCCCAACTCGATCAACCTTGAAACTGACATCACTCCTGGGAAACCTATCGCGCTATCGGGAGGGCTTTATATATGAGGGCTCATTGGAGGTTGCGCAGGGCTTTCAGGGGCGTGGTTTTGGGATAGAATCGCCCTTCGGGAGATTGGGGCCTGACTCCTTGCAGTCCAAGGCTCGCTTCAAAGGTCACATTCGTGTTGTTGACGGTGTTGCCCATAACGTCTAGTGCCTTTCCATGTTTCCACAACGGCGCAGACTGAACAAAATACCATTTTGTTAGTTTGGGTTGGGACCCAAGGAATGATCTACTCGTCCTGTGAAAGAACCTTGTCACAGTCTGCCGCTTCCAGTCACACAAATGCTTTGGGGCCAAGCACCCACTTTTCTGATTGCTTTGCTCCACTTGGCCATGAGTCTTGTGTTTGGCCCATGTCTTTGCACTGCTCCCTTTGAACAGTAAAACAGAGAGTTGCCAAATACAGCGCCGCCGGGGGGAGGGTCCTACAAGGGATGAATCTCAGCCTGACTAACAAACATGTTCACAGACCGCGCCCTGCCCATATCCGGCACAGCACAGCAAGGGAAGCCGTGACAGGAAGCCCTTTCGTCGCCGTTGGAAAGGGACCAGCCCAACGTCTTGGACTTCTTGCGCACATCGGTGCTAGTTTTCGACTTTGATCCATTCTGCCACCTAGGAAAGAAACATACCCACACCAGCCCCCCTCCCCGCCTTTTCTCAGAAGGCAATATGGGAACGATCCCTGCCCAAGCACAAATGAGTCTTTCCGGGGAATTGCTGGTGAGGTCGGTCATTCCCTTATTCCCCGCTGAGAGCTGGCAAGTCTCCCTCTTCGAAGTGCTGTTTACCACCATAATTATCTTTCTCAAAAGTTCAAAGTCCAGAAAATCAAGAAGTCGAAACAGGATTCCCCACGCCCAAACCACCCCTTTGGGAAAAACGGGGTGTGTAACCCATCCCGGAAATGGGAAGTGAGGATCGCCTGCAGGTACACCACCTGCTTCACGCTGCTCCGCACCCGCTCCAAAGGCTCCACCAGGCCGCTGGTCTCAGCGCCTACAATTTGGCCCTCCAAAGAGGTTTGTGTGTTTTTGGGTCCGTTGTTCGCGTTGTTTGAATTTTGTTCAGCCGTAGGTCCAAAAAGGGGCCCCTCCTTCATGTGAACCTCCCCAATATGATTTATCAGTGAAACGACAGTTTTGTACCGTTGTCATAGACTGTTCTGATATGGCGTTGCGAGATTGAACCTATGGATAGCTTGAAAAGGAGCCAACATGAAGCATCATTCTGTCTGCCATGCTGCTCAGAGTGAAGGCACTAACCAATCACGCCACGGGAGTTCAGAAACTTCAGCTCAAGTACGACTTCTTGTTCAGGAGCCTTGCACCCTACCAAACCCAAGGATTCGAGCTGCAGAAAACTTCTACTTTGGTTGCACGATTGCACCATCAAGTTTGGCTGACAAGCGCAAGTTGCCTGACATCACTCGCAGCATATTATCAGCACTCCTTTGCGAAATCAGGAGCCATGGGAAACACCGATGATCTCGATGAAATGCCCCAACCCAGAACAAGACAAACACACAAAGGAAACGCAATACCTGTTCGCCCAGCACCTTCTAAGCACGATCCCCAATCCCCACATATATTGTCATGGGTCAAATAACAAGACCGGTGGTGCTCAAACTCTCCATCGACACACACAGGAACTATCCAGTAGGCAGCCAAACCCTGCGATCTCCCCCGGCTGCAACAAACCGAGCCCAGCCACGATCTGGCGATTTTCCCCCTAAGCTTCCCAGCTGGGCACGCCGGGCACCACCACAATACGGTAAGGCCTCAGCACAGCTCAACCAGTGCAGGATGAACCAAAGCAGATTGACAGGAGGGAGTGTCCCCCAAAAGTGGTCCGGCTTCACTCCACAATGGGACACCCCGCTCAACCAGGGCTTGATCAAGCTTAGGCTGACAGGAACTCGGCAACGCGTTGCCCTGAAACATGTCCGCTGCGCCAATCCCGTGGTTGGTGCATTTCGCGCACTCGTTTTCAATTGAACGAATCTTAAAATGGCAACCAATGTGTTCACGCAAAGAGATACATGTTCTGCGCTTGGTCTCCTGGTTGCGCTCCTACCCAACAGCGTGCCGTGTTAGATGACTCTTTTCCAGGATAGCCTTCCAAAAGGGGTTTGACATGTTATGTAGACTATCCAGCCGAGAATTGCCGTTTAATCCTGATTCTCCGAGATGAACATCTTACCATGTTCACTCCCCAGACCACCCGCAGGCCCAAATCTCAACCAGGCAATCTCGAAATGACTCACAGCGCGCTGACCGCAACTTGGCTGCCATCTTGGCTGCCATATTATTCAGGAATCCCTTTCAATGTCAAAAGCCCTCAGCAAACCAACGTCTCAACGATTGATTGCCCTCGTTTGGACAACTTTGCTGGTTGAAAGATTTAGGTCCGTATTGACTACAGCCAACATGTCAACAGTCACACGCGCACAGCATGGCTCTGCTTTGCAGCAGCTTGTTTTGCCCCCAGCTTGAAGCTTTGGCGGCCCGGAAAATGGCAGATGGCTGCAAGAACTGTGTCTTCCAGATCCAAGAGCCGTTTTGGGGGTCGGAATATGGCTTGAACCCGAGGGTCTAGCATCCGGAAACGATTTTGGTGGCCAGAACATGTTCCGAATCAAGTCAAGTTCGGTTCTGAAACTCGCATCTTCCAGATCCGCCAACTGCTTGCATGCGGAGTGTTCGCACTTGCAAAGCTTTCGCGGAACTTCCGCAAACTTTAACGCACATGTTTGCAAGAATTCACGTTCCTGTGTGCATTCTTGCAACCAGCCAGACAAAACTCCAAAACTTGGTGCGCGCGAAAGTTACTACAAATTATGAAACTAGGTTGGGGGGCAAGAACCGCTTCTACGAGATTCCAAACCGATTTGGGGGGCCGGAAGATGGTTTAGAAACTTGTCTTGAGGGCAAGGTCCAAAGGTACTATCCCAAAACGATTTCGGAGGCCGGAAAATGGTTCCGGAGAGCAAAAACCACTTCTACCAAACCCCAAAACCATTTTGGGGGCCGGAAAATGGTGTTAAAAGTTGTCTGGGAGTAGGAGCCGCGGGCACCATATCCCAAAACGATTTCAGAGGCAGGAAAATGTGTTTTGGACTGTGGTGTGGAGCAAGAACCGCTTCTACTCGCGACCAGCACCAGCACGAGGCACCATCCAAATGTGGCAGGGTACCACCCCGTATGTTTTAGAACGACGCTCTCGTAGAAATGGGACCGAGCAAACTCCCACGATCCCCCCGCGAATGAACCATAGAAATGATGCCTTCAATCTCTCACATCTGGGTGCTCCAGAAACCGCACAGGCTCGAGTTGCTCAACGGACCCAACAGTTGAGTTAGGGCTCAAAGGAGTTTTGAAGAATAATTAAATGCAAAAGGTTGAGAGAGCTACAGGAGCTCATGGAACACCGGCTGGCGCCTCGGCCCCAGGCGTGTTCTCCAGCGGGGCGCCGCGCCAAAGGTACTGAGAGGGGACGACCCTCGGCACCATCAGATGTGCCGTCGACTGTTTAGAACTTTCGCTACACTTGGCTGCATGAAATGAGTCAAGTGATCTTCTAGAAGAGTCAGGTAAGGGAGTCCTGACATGGGAACTCATCTCCCCATTCCTTGCCAACAAATCCCGGCGAAGGGAGCCATCAAAGACTCACCTGTAGACCTGTCGCAAGATTGGTGGCTAGATGAAGAGTGGCCTACTGTTGACTGAATGCATGGCTCTGACTGCAGCAACATCCTGAGTCCAAAGCCGCTTTCTCTTGCCAGTGATGCCTCAACCAGGGGCGCATCCAACCCAGGCTGTCGACACGCTCAAGTTGCCACACAGTTAACGCCAAAAGTGTCCCTCAACGAGTGGAGCCAAAGCTTGCTCAACCTCCAGTTTCGCGCATCAAGGACATCTCCTGTCCCTCCACTCCATTTCGCAGCCTTGGCTGCCACTTCGAGAACCAATTGAGATTTCCCGAGTTCTGCTTCAGCTTCCTCGATTTTCCCGACGATTTCTTCGCCATTGCAGCCTCGCCGACCCGGCAAGGCCCTTGGGCCCCACGCCCCACATTAGTCGCAGCTGCGCATTGCCCTGGATCTCCTTCCAGTCCACCTCAAGGCGCTTGGGCGAAGAACTAATCAGTCCCCGACCCGAAAGATTCTTAGCACCTTTGAAGGATTCTTAGAAGGGTGAGCCTCTCAGGGATGGGCCCTAATGTCTCTCCTTACATATGAGGCGTGGACAGAAAGCAAGCAACCACCTCCTTGACATGGGAAATCAGTTTGGGTGCCATTTGTTTCTGGGGCCTGGATGTGGAAAGTCCCTCGCCCAATGCCAACTGAATTCAGGAAGCCATGCGCTCGAGAACCTGTCGCATGTCTGCCAGGAACGAAAAAGCTCAACTACGGGCTCCACCTGAACAACAATTGCTGAGGGTAGCCCCCGATTAGCAAGCAGGCGGAAGCAGATTCCGGTTGCAGCAGCCATTGCTTTGGATCCAAGCGTTTCGGTGGTAAAAACAAGCTGCCATTGATTCATCCTGGCTGCCACAAAACACACACACACACGCCTGAAGGCTCGCACACCGCTTGGGAGTGGCTATGACCAAGGGATTGGCTTGGAGAGCTATCTTTCATCACCTCACACCCAACCAAAGCAAATGCTGTGAAAATAATATGCGGTCACCCTGAGGCCCCGGACCCGGATGGAGTAGAACTGGCCCTGCACCATGGCCTGCCGCGTCCAATGCTCTGGACCTTGGTGGAAGCCCCCGACTTCATGGCAGCAAAATGAGCAGCCAGCCAAACTGATGGCCCGGCCATCATTTGTCAAGGTAGAAAAGTGACCGAAACCTTCTCCGGGCTCCCATCATACTCGCGCCTTTTGCAACCAAGGAAGTCCCTTGAACTCCCCCCCGTCAGTCTCGTTTCTGAGCCTCCGGGCAGCAAGGCTCTGCGGAGTCCCAGTAGTCGATGACCAAGTCGCCTGCGCTCCATGGGGAAACTTGGGCATGCCCCAAGTCCTCCCCAAACAATAGACTACCCATCATGGCAATGTTAATCTTCCCCTCGCCCAAGGGCCGCACGAACCCTTATTTCTCAGGGCCGCCAGGGAAATGCGCAGAGCCAGAAGTTGATCTGTCCAGAGCGGGCGAGAAAAAGGAACAAAGATCTGCTCCAACCGGCGGGACTGCATACGAAGCGCGCGCGGCCAGGTGCAAACAATTTAGGCGCTGGCCTTGAAACCATACCTTCACACTGTCATCAGCCTGCCGAGCAGAAGCAACAGAAATGGCCTACGTTATCCTAAAGTCAAATACGAGCCAACCACATCTAGCATATGGCTGGTGTGTTTGTCTTGGAATCAAGACCCTCTCTTGCGCTTGCTCATTGCATTCGCAGATAAAAGCGCTCAGCCAGGCGTGCCTTCACATAGATGGTGTACTCATTGGTTGTGGGGGCTTGTAGAAACCCCACCCACCTGGCAGAAGGGCAAAGAGGCGGAATGCGACAAATTTCAATTGATGGGCCTCGCCGTGATGTGATCACCAGCCAAGGCGGTCACCTCCTGCTGGCCCCACCTTGGTGTCCGGGCCGGGGCTGCAAGGTGCTTACCAGCATCACGGCTCCGAGCCAAAAGCGCCAAACTCAAGGTACATCGGGTCTGTCATGCTGGCGAGCGGCTGGAAGTTGATCTCCGCATCGACTTTGGACAGCACCGGCCTGCATCCAAGGCAGCAAGCTCCCAGAACCCAGGCACACACGAGCTGGGGCCCCCACAGGCCATAGAACCAATTGTTGTCCCAGTACCTGCCAACCCAGCTGGGTGCCATCAGGATGTTCATGCGTTGTTCTTTTATTTCACATTGGCGAGTGACGCATTTGCTTGGTTTGCGGGTCCAACTTTTCAAATACGTCCCAGGCAGCTCAAGCGCATCGGTAGAAATCTCCAAGTTTCATCAGTTGGAGAGCAGCGGTCAGCGACAGAAGCAACACAAGCTTGCTCTCCCCAGAAAATGCCGGGAGCACTGTCCCCACAAGCCTCAGCTCAGGCTACGGCCAAAGTGCACAGCCACCAAAGCCACTACTGCCACCACTGCCCCCACTGCAGCCAGCACACGGCCAAAACACGAGCCTTAAGTCCAGAGCCGTTGGGAAACATGTTGTACACCATCAGAGAATAGATGCCCGTCTTGTTGCCGGTGTAGTGCAGGCCTCACGGATCTGCTGATCTGCTGAGCGCTGAGACGTGGAGACCTGAGCCCGCGGCTGTAGGTGCCGTCGCCGTTGGGAACGGAGACGTGGCAACAGTCCGGAGCCCTTGGCACGGCTTGGCTCGGCAAACCGCAGGGTCGATTTCCTTTAAAACAACAAGAGCAACAAACCCCCAAAGCCAATTGAACCCAATCAGAACCGGTGAGCCCAACATTTTCAGGGGAACTGTTGACTTCCCGCACCCCCCGGAGGCCCACACTGCTTGAGCCGCTGTCGGTGGTCCTCCCCGGCTCAGGGCATCCAACCTACATCCACCAAGCCTCCGCAACCTCAAACCGCTAAACCCACCGCTGAACCACTGCACCCACCACCAAACCCGCCACTAAACCACACCCTGTGAAGGAGTCAATCGGGCAGTCCCAGTCACCCAAATGGTGATGTTCAAACCACTCAAGCGACATTTCAACCGGCATCTCCCAGCACAAACGTGGCCAAAGGTGCACCCCCTCTCTCTCGCAGTCTCTCAGTCCTGATAGTCTGGGTGATGCTCAGGAACTGGAAGGCACAGTGACCGCATCACATTCAGCTCGCAGGCCTTTCGTTCGGTCTATAGGCCGGCTCTGATCCCACCAGTTTTCAGAGTCAGCGCTTCTGCATGGCAGTCGGGAAATTGTCAAATCCTGAAAATCCCGTGGCAAGTTGGCAAGTTGGCAAGTTGGCAAGTTGGCAAGTTGGCAAGTTGGCAAGTTGGCAAGTTGGCAAGTTGCCAGCCCTGAGTCTGGGCCGCCGGTCATCGTGGAGAGCCGCCAGGTACTTCCGGTGGGTGCTGTTCACCTCTCGCTGGAGCAAGACCCAACCCGTCACCAGTTTCCGACACCAGTGATTGCCAAGGGCAAAGGAAACCGAGCTCTTCGGAACTCGCCTCAAACCATTCCGTCACGGGATTCTTGGCACGGATGCTCAACTCAGTCCTTGGCTTCACGACTGGAGCCCGGAAGCTTGGGCAAAGTGCGAGAAACGTTGAAGTGCCTCATGCCTTCGCACGCTCCCTCTCTGTCAGTTTGCGATGCATCTCAATTTCTACCGCACTGCTCTGACTGGGGGGCGCACGGCATATTCGCCACAATCGCATCGGGGATGGGATGCTTCGGAATCGCGGGATCGGTGGAGAGCGGGTAGAAGTACGTCGTCCTGGGCAATGTTAGCCGAATTGATGCAAGCAACCGCAGAGAACTGTTCAGACATCTATAGTCCGACCGAGAGGCAGGACATCTCAGGAGCAAAATTTGAACACACACTACTCTCCTATGAAAATGACTTGATTTGGCTTCAAGGAACCCACCCCTTCGAAACCCTTTTCCTACTTGCTTAGGCCCTTGGTCATTCGCAGCACCAAAACCGAAAGATGAGAATGATCCGACCTGAAGGCAGCCCTCAGCTCCCCGCTCCAGCGGCTCTGCGACTGTGTAGGCCTCAGGACGAAACGCAAACGAGAAACGTGCCATGGCATGTGGAGTTGTTTTCTGTACGCTGGCCTCTATCAGTCCCAGAGAGCCGCGAAGACTGTGTAGTGCTTGGTACATCCGGCCATGCCGGTCATGCGAACTTGCAAAGTGTGCGGCGATGAATGCTGGATCATATTCGTCTAAATAAGATTGGCTCAAACCAGGCTGCATCGCGTTGCATCAGACGTTGGCCAACAACGGCACACATCCAAAAGCCTCTAGCTGGCCCCAACAAATGTCATGCTCGGGGGATGGGGCACGATTTATCCCTGCGCAACCACAACAACGCACAATATATATATATATGCTGCCGTCCCCCCGTCCATGGTCTTTCCCAACTCCACCAAGCAACCGCAACCCGCAGACCTCCGTCAGAGGAAGGTGTCCTCAAGGCTCGGACGGTGGAGATGGGCTTGCTGCGGCCGATGGCATTGATCGCGTACCTCGCGGAAGGTGCGGATGCGCTGCCGCCAAAATGGGCTACGTCATGCGGACGTCCAACAACTGTCGCACCACAAACTCTTCCCACATGAGGAATAGCGGGTGCCACACCCGGGAGGCATCCTGGGGCACACGTTGTAGAAGTAGGTGGTGCCGTACGACAAGTTCTGCAGGACCAAACTGCGGGAGAGGACAGGACCCAAGACCCATACAGAAAGCGCAAGCAGGACTGCCCGCACACATGGAAAGAGTTCTGGAAATCACCTGACCTTCTGTCAGTTTCGCAGAGTGCAACTGAAAGATTCGAGCTTTGAAAGACCTTGGTGACCTTGATTTCAATGGTTACTTCATCGGCTGCATTTGCATGACTGGACCGATTTATCTGTAAAAATGTGGTGGAGCCAGCAGGCAGAGCACTGAAAAATCTGACCACAAGTACGCCTGGTTCCCAGGCAAAACATTCGCTAAGCATGTCAAGCGAGTCACGGACATACCGATGAAGATTACATGATGCATCTCAGGGATGCTTCTTGCAAACGGCTGATGTGCAAACACCATGAGGAGGAGACATAGTTGCCACCCGCGAATTCCAGTTGCTTCCCCGAGCTTGCCCCCAGTTTGAGTTGGACAAGTCCAAGTACAGAGCTCAAGGAGGCCCAAAGCTATGGGGAGGATCCCGGGCATTGGGTGCTGAATAAGAGCAAAAGCGACGTTTCCTATCGAAAGGGCTGTAGGGCACCGATGTTGGATACATTGCCTGCAAGTCGGCTGGGTTCCCAGCTGCTTGACCATGGGATCTTGCGACCCATCGTAGATCATGGTCCAGCCAGGTGCCTTGTCCGTTTCCTGGGTGCTCAAAGGCTACA
The DNA here is from genome assembly GCA_963377175.1 of Effrenium voratum. Taxonomy (NCBI): domain Eukaryota; class Dinophyceae; order Suessiales; family Symbiodiniaceae; genus Effrenium; species Effrenium voratum. The sequence continues at coordinate 21,691 of CAUJNA010000350.1, read as the reverse complement.
TTTTGGCGCGGGGGTCCCCCCCCAAACGGAGCTTCCTCTACATGCTCGCTGAATCGGGTCGCGTTGATTTATGACGCATTCCGCGCTGCTCAAGTCTCTGGCTCCAAATGCTGACAGGGGTGGCTCTGGAAGAATAGGGATCCGACCATCTCGACTTGGTAGCCGAGGATACTGCTGCCTCCCGTGGTTGGCTCCTGCACTGAAGGTGGCCATCATTCAGATGCAAATTGCGCTGTCCACAGCTGCCACCAGTCGTCCCATCCCGTGTACTCTTCTTGGCATATTGCTTAAGAAGCATAAAACAAAGGAAGGCCCAGAAAACTGGCATATCGGGCAACAAGCATTGCCGTGCCATCTGCAAGACACCATGGCGCGACCGGTGGGAGAAACATTTGTTGATTGGACCCCCAACATGGTGTTGCAAGCAAACCCAGAAAGTACGGGCTCCCAAGAACAAGCCACGCCCAAGGGTCGGTCCTCCCAGGAGAGGCGCATGACGATGGAGCCCAGGGAGGTGGTCTCTGGGATCGCCTGGGCTTTCGAAAAAGAGGCTCGGGCAGCAACACCCCCTGGAAAAGGGCCTTGTTGGGATGAAGTTTCAGGACAAATCACCAGGGAAGGTCTGTTTGAGGCCGAAAAATGCGCGGAGTCCGGGAATGGCAAAGAACTTCGGGCAGCGCGAAGCCCAGCTTGTTCGACGATTCTCCAAGCTTGGCCTGCCAAAAGTTCACTTTGAAAAACGGCACAATGATACCGGCCCCGGCGACTGAGCAAACCCGCCGACCAAGGGCCCTGGCCAGCTGCCAGTCCGGCCGGCCGGCGGTCACAAAGGTGATGGGAGCACTGCCTGGGCAAAATGTGCTGCCTGGCATCGACCCTCCCACAGGGCCAATCCCGCTGCATGATTGGAATCGTTGATAGACTGATAAAGGACCTCTTGGTGGACATCGCTTGCATGTTCGCCAACAAGCAATACCTCCCTCCAACACTCATTGAACAGCAGGGTGTTGGACGTTCACTTCAGGGAATATCCACTTTGATTGAAAAGAGGGCACCCTGCCAGGAGCAAACCTTGAACGCAAAAGAGGCTGCCCCGGTTTCCGCAAGGCCAGCCGCAAGGTTTCCGGGACAGTCAGGTTGCTGTTGGATTCTTGGGGTACTGGGTCCACTCAAGTGACCTCCTCAAAATGACCCGTGGTGGGTTTAGAGGATGAGCTCCAAAACGTCCAAGTTCGAGAAGGGGTCCCGACATTTTGCCACCGACTCGCCCCAAGCTGAGGCCCCCAGCGCGGCCCGTGGAACTCGAACCACGTCCCAGTCACCGGGTCCCTACGAGGGATCTCGAGAGGCACGGCACGCGTGTCAAACTTTGAAGCCTTTGACTGGTTTAAACCAACTTAGACATCATTGACATAGGGCATTGCTTTGGCATTGATTTGCACTCACCAAGCTTGAGAGTGTTACCACTGAAACTCATACCCAGGGCTGGTCGCCTGGGTATCCCAGGTGCTTCCACGCGCCGCGACCTCGCCTGACTCTCCTTAGGAGGACCATGGTGAAGGTGTATCTGGCGTCCACATCGAGGCCTGAAGCGCACCAAAGCCACTGGATGTCTCTCACTGGGTACTGTCTGCTCGCATGGATGTTTGCCCACAAATGTTCTACGCTCACCTCAATTGCTGCAGCTCCCACTATACTATTTTTTGGGTCTGGCGCCGTTCAATCTTTTTCCTCGCCGCTCGCTCAGAAAAATAAGTCGCTCCACTGCACGGATCAGTAACATGGGGGTGTCAAAAAGGAATGGATGGCCCCCCTTTTTTGGATCCTTAACCTGATGGTCCAGTGCTACCAACCCAAAAAGAACCACATGCTCGTCAAACCCAAATACCCAGGTACCCTCATCGAAAACGCGCACCCAACTACGAACTCAAGATGCCACTGCCTCCCAGCTGTCAGGTCTTAGTGCGATGCCGGGTAACCTCACGATGCTCACCTCACCAGGGCTTGCGCCAATCCGCAAATAGCCAACAGTCAGGGACAAGACGAAAGGTTGGAAATCCACTCGGGTATGTTCAAAAATGAGGCACCCAAGAAAAAAGGTTTCCTCTAAAAACCACACAAGAAAGGTATGAATTAAAACATCACGCGTGAGTTTAACTGGGGACCCATGGGTGGACGGATTTATCTCCAAGGATTTTTGAGGGCGTTCCAACCACTAAAATTCACAGCCGGAGGATGCATCTTGTCAAGCTTCACTTGAAGCATCCGCACCTTTTGGGGCTATTTGCAAGGGAGAAGCCACAGGCAAACCAAGCATCTTTGATGTAACCACCTCCCCCAAAACGCATCCAGGTTGGACATGCCGCTCCGGCATCGCTCTCCGAGTGCCCCGGCGCAAGCGCCCCGGAAGGCGGAGATGCTCGGCTCCGAGTCGTCCGCATTGTTGCGCAAGAGCTGCGACGGCTTAAGCCCGGAGCCGCGAGCGAGCAGCTTAAAGTTTGGGTTGGGGAGAAACCACCCTGACCACTGCGGTTCTGGCGCTGACTTTCGGTTTACACGCCAGAAAGGGAGCGATTCCAAAACACGCATTCATCTTGAGGGCTTGCATCGGAGTTGCAGGAAATTGGACTACTGCTTTCAAAGATCCCCGCTCCATAGTCCCAACCACTAACTGGGGCCGCTCTAAGTTTGCGCATCGTCTCATTACTCAAATCACAAGTAGCCCCGACACAAATCCCATCAAGCCTCACACTCCGCTTCCAGGTCTATGGTGGCCAGCACCTCAGCAAGCTCTGGCTGCGGCTAAGATGCATCGGCTGGGTCACATCTAACCCCGCAAGCCCACGCTAAGGTTTGACAAATAACAAAATGGACGCCCAAAACGCGGCCGGTGTCCTTTTGGTTTCCTTCCAATGTTCAACCAGAGGAGGCGGTTCCCCTTCCCCCCCAGAAGCAAAATAATTCTCTGGTCACCAAGAGCCCCGGCGAGCTCCAGCTCCAGATATCCCGCGGAAGAAGACAAGCGCGCTGGTGGCCTTGCCTCGCATCCGGTTCGGTGCGTCGGGTACCCCGCCGCCCATTTTGGGAAGGGGTGGCGTTCAAAGGAGGCCGAAAGGAAGCCACCCCATTTTGTGGGGTCCCCCTATTTTTGACACACGAAAACAAAACGAACAAGCAAGCAAGCAAACAATCAAAAACCCATCGACATGTGTCTTTTGGATACAGTGGAAACCAAAAGGAAAACCACTGATTTTGGGGTCCGCCTATTTCGGCACAGCGAGAGACCCTTTGCGAGATACCTGTCCTCTTGAGCAGGGGTGCCTATTGCATACTAGCCTGGAGGCTAAAAGCCTGGACAAAGAAGCATGATCGCGTGGCCGCCTGCGGAATGTCTGGTATTCCCACCGTGCTTGGCACGGGCGTGCCAAAGGCATCCACCTCAGCCGTCGCGTTCGCAAGGAAACCTCGGCCAACACTCCTCTCTGAGAAAGCCTGGGCCTTTGTAAACTGACACCGTCTTGTTCCCTCGCTCTATCGCTTTTTTAACCCCGTGAAATAATGCTTCTCGAGGCTTCCCGAAGGCTCCTGGCAGGAGATGCTAGGCGGCGGGAAGGTGCATCCTGGCAGATCGCAGTGGGAAGCAATGCGCCCGTGGTACGTGGACTGTTTCTGCCTCCCCCGCCACGAAACAAGAGGAGGGGGTCCTTCTCGTTGAGACCTGCCACGATTTGCCAAAGAATAAAACAGGGTTGCTCTCCCTCTTTCTTCCTTCAAGACCCACCAAAAAAATGAACAAAAGAATCTGGCATTGATTTTTCCAATTGGGAGCGTTTGATGGACATCATTTACATGAATCGTGACGTTCGTAAGGGTGTTCCAACCACTAAGACATATTCGAATCCATGGCCACTGGTGTCTTTGTTAGAGTTGGCATCCTTTTGGTGATGTTCTCCACCAGAAAACCAGAGGAAAACCGTAGGAAAGCCCTTGACATTCCACGGCCATCTCCCCTCCTGCCGCGGCTTCTCAAACTGTGGAACCCTCCGAGGTGCTGCCCGCGCCCGCGGAGCCGCCTGCGAACAGACAGGCGGGTCGCCTACCCATTTTTAGTTTCCCGAATTTCTTGGGTGTGCCCCTTTTGGGGTGGGTTCAAAGGAAACACAAAAGTTTCTTGAGGGGAGCCTTTCCACCTTGGTAAAAACGAAAACGAAAGGAACACCAGCATTTTGAAGGTCCAAATCTCTACTTTGACACATACCCAAATGCATCCCCATCGATTTGTGAATTGGAGGTTGTGAGGGCTCCCCGCTCTCCTTTTTACCAATTCTGCATGACGTGGGTGGGCTCAGGATTCGGTGTGAAACTGTTGGAGCATACATTATATATGTATGTACGTAGACAAAAATTTACATATATATATATATATATATGGTCCCATGTTCCGTGTTGCTACCCCCCCCCCCCCCCAAATGGTATGGGTCCTGGGGCCGAGCCCCCTGTCCCACCCCCACCCCGACCCCCTGAACTCGCACCCCGACACCCCCACCCCCAGGACAAGCCAACCCGCAACCAACCATAAACCAACCCGAAACTAACCCTACACCAACTCCAACTAACCCCAGCCAAACCCTAAACCAACCCTAAACACACAGCCCTAAGCTAACCCTAAACTAACCCCACATACACCCTAAACCAACCACCCCTAAACCAACCAAACCCTAAACCAAACTAAACCGCAACCTGTAAACCTAAACCAACCCTAAACCAACCCTAAATCAACATAAGCCAACCCTAAACCAACCCTAAACTAACCCGAGATACACGCTAAATACACACTAAACCTTTTCTAAAATAACCACCACAACCCAACACAACCCAACCACCACAGGGGGGGTACCTGTCTGACCCATGACCAGTGGGGGGGGGGTGGCGGGGGGACTGGCAACGCTGTACCATCCCCCCACAACTACGGTGACCCCCACCCTTTCACCCCCTGAAGCCCGCCCGACACCCCCGCCCCCACGAAGCAAACCTTACCAACCCTAAACCAACCCTAAACCAACTCCAACTAACCCCAATCAAACCCTAAACCAACCCTAAACACACAACCCTAAGCTAACCCAAAACCAACCCTAAACCCACCGTAAACCCCAAACCAACCCTAAACGAACCTTTAATTAACCACCCCACCCCACCCCCACCCCACCCCGCCACATTTGAAGCCGGGGGGGGTCCACAGCCTGGAACATCTATGTACCAGTCCCTGGGCCACGTGCTCCCCCAATGGTATGGTCTGTGGGGCCCCGCTCCCCCGCATCATCTGCATCTTGGGGATGATGCTGGCAATGCTGGGGATGCTGTCTAGTACCGTGTGAGCCCTGCAGCTTTTTCATCCCGTGAACCAACACCCCAGCAGCCCTCACAACATCCTACCCCAAACCAAACCAACCTGCAACCCCTCCTTAACCCCAACCCTAAGCCTAATCAACCCAAACCCCTAAACCCACCCGAAACCCACCGCAAACCAACCCTGAACCAACCCTAAACCAACCCACCAAGCCTAAACCAACTCCAAACCACACCCCAACGACCCAACCACCCCACCACCCAACCCCACCCCCACAGCGGGGGGGGGGGGGTTGGGGGGGTTCACGGCCTGGAACATATATATATATATATATACATATATTTACCGCCTATGGACTCGACCCGAAATTTGGGAATCGGGAAAAATGGACAAGTCTGAGGTCTGTAACCACTCATGGCAGAATGCAAGGGTGGGTGGAGAACAACAAAGCAGCCATGTCTGTGGAGTACGAGCAGTTTGGAGCCACAGTTACATATCTTGCCGCTGGGGCAATGCAGTTTGGGCGGGAAACCTACGTCCGTGCACATGATCAAATGAGCGCAAATATTGAACTTGCTCAGTGTCAATGATTTCTGTTGCTGCCACACTTCTGCGTTTGGCTGCGGCAGTTGAAAGTGCTGCTGCCGCCACCAACTTGCCAGTGGCGGTAGGGTAGCGGGAGCAGCAGCAGAACCTCCCATCTCCTGTGAGGTGATGATGAAAAGAAGAGATCGGGATGGGAACATCGGCACGTGTGCGCAGGTTCTGCCTTCACAAATGGCTTGGCAATGCTTTCGGCTGCGCACTGCCGAGGCCAACCCAGGCGCCGCACTCCCACCCCCGGCCTCCACGCAGGCCAATAAAACTACCTGCGTGCAAGCAGAAGGCCCCGATGAATCTGTTGTGTCTCTGGGGGGTGGACGCAAAGGGAATCTTCCTCATGGCCATATCTCTTCCAACTCAATGCTGGTAGGATGCTCAGGGGTGCCTCTCTGAGCCACTGGACGCCCATCAAATCAGTCCCTTCAAATGCGCGTGGCACGTGAGCGCGTCCCTCGAGAGCGATGGACTTCTTCTTTGGAGAAGCGTGCTACTCGGCTATGGTCCAGCAAAATGCTCGACTGTGTTGCATGTGTATGCATGCTCGTGTATGTAGTGTATATGCCTGCATCTACCTAGATATGTCAATATGTCTTTATATATATATATACACATATATACATTTACAAACTCATACTTATAGAAGAGCTCCCAAGGAATTGAGGCTTGGGCCAAGCTCAGCGCCAGCATAGGGGCGCGGCGCCTTCAGCGCGCCTTGGTTTGGTCCGGACCGGGTACCCTTGAAACCCCTACTGGTTTGGGGGGTAGCGGAAATCATAGCACACACGAAATGAAGAGTGACTGACCAATCTACGTGAGGTCAGTTTTTTGTCAATCGTTGCCCACCTCGCATATACGTGTAATATTAAACCAGTATCTTTAACCGTAACTATTTAGAATGATACAGCACGCGATGAGAATAATACTTAGAAACATTGACGATTTATAATGGATGTATTAACAACACAGAATTACATTCTACATCGCTTGGAACTGTAAACTAAGGCACAATGCAGCCAACAAAAACATGATGTAGTGGTTTGACCAATTTCTTAGGTTGATGAACATTATTACTTTCATAACCTGTTTTAAATGAATGCTATGCAACTTGTTTATAAGGCTGTACTTGAAATTCTATGAAACCACTTAGAACCGCTAGCCGCTACTCAAATGGCGGATGGGGGGTTTGGGTGCTGCCGCGCCCAATCCCTCTGGGGCCGCCACAGCCCCATGATGCCCAGCGCCCGGATTCGCTTCGCGGAAGCTGCGAGCCCCACCCGCAGACATCACGTCCGGGACAAATACATGGGCATGTCTCAAAATCTTAAAACTGGGGGGTGGTTTCCTGCTGGCTTCCCTGGAAACTAGCCCAAAAGTGAATCCCGCAAAGAGCATCCAAAAACACGTCAGGTGAAAAGGGTTTTCCGGGGCCTTCTACCCTGCAGCTCCAGTGAACTCTGTCCGCAAAAAACTCACTGTTCCTCAACCAATAGTAAGTTCTAGATTCTAGATGGCATGGTGACTTCCACGTCCGAAAGCAACTGTATGAGTCACTGTATAAAGAGCAAGCAAACACTGCAGACGCAGAAACAGAACATCGGTGTCTCCCCCCCTCCCCCGCAAAGCACCCTTTCGCCACATGCTCTTGAGTGTGGGCACAAGCGCAGCCAGTGGAGTTGGGTGGCCAACAACCAATTCCACCGGACACAGAGGCGCACAAGCGCCTTGCAAAGAAAACCCCTCAGTCGTCTGCATGGGAACAATATTTCCTTGGCCCATCAGGCCGGTGCATCTGACAGCTGCTTTGAAAACTGCTCAAGCTTGACACAGCTTGGGCACCAGACGCACCCAAAAGAGGGGCAGCCAAATGGTGCAAACAGCCCAGGGATCGTACACTGACAGTCTGTGGATCTAGGTCATGTTCATTGTCCCAGAGTTGCACGCACGCCCCCCGGCTTCGAGCAGGAAGATTTCAGCTCATGCGCAGGCATGACAAATTTGACTTGCAAGTTTCAACGCAGCTTTGAGCAAAAGTATTGACTTCTGCCTCTTCACAGGAGGGAAAATCGGCCGCGTGCCTTGGACGAAAGGGCGAGTCACAGACTAGAAGTGTCACGGGCATGATTGATGATTCTCAAGCTTGCACGGTTCCACTTCGGAGCAGCTACTCAACTTTGAACTGCTGCTGCCACTGCTACCACTTTACCACCACATTACTACGATCCGCTCCAACTAGTAACTCAGGAAACAAACAAAGGTGAGAATGGCCCCTGAGCAAACTAGGCTCCTAACCTTTTGAAGGCACGCCCTCCCTGTGCTGCCCAATCGCTGGAATACACCTCTACTCTAGGGATACTCTGTGCGGGCGCTCGTTGTGCGCCGAAATTGACGGGTGGGGCTCATGAGAATCAGGAATGATCGTTTACGCAGTCCGATGAGAAAGCTCGGACACTTGCACAGTGTTCAGTTAGAAAAACATTCCAGGGTACTTGTTCCCTAATTGGCAGGTGATAGGGCCCCACCAGACAGCCAAAGCAAAACAACTTGCATTCAAGCGGCTGTCTCGAAAATGTCTCGAGATGACAGGCCCACCTGAGCAAAGAAACCAGAGCTGCCTGGAAAATGGGGGGGGGGGGAAAAACATTGCATAAGCCGCTGCATTTACCAGACCTCAGTGAGAAAGCAAGCCTGAAACATGTTTCTTGGGGAACAAGAGAAACTGGCCAGGTGACTCTTGCCGACCTGACCCTCCCTCCCTGACGTGGGCACAAGGCCATGTTGGAGAAAATAATAGTCAATGCGCATGTTGGCAAAAAGAAGAAGAACAAGTTGATGTTGAATTCCCGCTAGGCGTCCAACAAGATCTGGCCAACTAGGGAATCTCATGATCAGCTCTCTTGTGGATCCCAAAGATGTTTGGCACCTTCCCATTTTTCGACTAGTTTCTTGAATTCGTTAACTTCCCTTTAGCACACCTTTTGGCATATTCCCGCTTGAGACGCAAACAATGCCACGCACCTTGCGCTGCCGAAAATGTCCCCAGGTGCGCCTCAAAGCTTGGAGGCCGGGGCATCAGCCGCCAGCCCTCCGCCAGAGAGCTCCTTGAGGTCCATACCTCGACCCCGACGGCCGGGTGACGTGCGCGCTTGGCTTGGTGTGCGCTTGGTGCCGCTGGAAGGGAGGGGAAACGAGGCCAAACCACAGTCGCACACTTGTGTTGGAATAACCAGGTGCAAACTTCAACTTGCTTTGAGGGAGACAACCACAGGTCCCCCAAAATAGAGACAAGCTCAGATTTGGTAGGCTGGCAACCTGCTTCATCTTTCATCACCGGCATATCCTCTAAACCCTTCAACCTGCAGACTGGCAACCTGCTTCATGTTGCTGCATGCATCCTCTAAATCCTTCAACCTGTAGGCTGGCAACTGGTAGGCTGCAAACCCTTCAACCTGCAGGCTGGCAACCTGCAGAATCATCATGTTGCGACATCACTGGCATCCTCAAAACTCTTCAACCTGCAGGCTGGCAACCTGCTTCATGTTGCTGGATGCATCTAAATCCTTCAACCGGCGTCATCATGTTGCTGCATCACCGGCATCCTCTAAACCCTTCAACCTGCAGGCTGGCAACCTGCTTGGTATTGCTGCCTGCATCCTCTAAATCCTTCAACCTGCATGCTGGCAACCTGCAGAATCATCATGTTGCTGCATCACCGGCATCCTCTAAACCCTGCAACCTGCAGGCTGGCAACCTGCTTCATGGTGCTGCATCACCGGCACATCCTCTAAACTTTGCAACCTGCAGGCTGGCAACCTGCTTCACGTTGCTGCATCACCGGCATATCCTCTCAACCCTTCAAATCACGTTGCTGCATCACCGGCATCCTCAAAACCTTTCGGCTGGTGGTGCAGGCTGGCAACCTGCAGAATCATGTTGCTGAATCACCGGCATCCTCTAAACCCTTCAACCTGCAGCTGGCAACCTGCAGAATCATGTTGCTGCATCACCGGCATATCCTGTAAACCCTTCAACCTGCAGGCCTGCAACCTGCTTTCATGTTGCTGCATTACCGGTATATCCCCTTAAATTCTTCAACCTTGCCTCTAAACCTTTCAACCGGCTTCATGCTGCTGCATCACCGGCATCCTACAAAACCTTTCCTGCCGGCAGCTGCACCATCATGTTGCTGCATCACGGCATCCTCTAAACCATTCAACCTGCAAGCTGGCAACCTGCAGGCTGGCAACCTGCAGAATCATGCTGCTGCTTGCATCCAATAACCCTTTAACCTCCAGGCTGGCAACCTGCAGAATCATGTTGCTCAAACACCGGCATCCTCTCAACCCTTCAACCTGCAGGCTGGCAACTGCTTTCATGTTGCTGCTCCTCTCAACCCTTCGATCTGGAAGGCTACATCACTGGCATCCGCTAAACCCTTCAATCTGCAGGCTCAATCTGCAGGCCTGCAACCTGCAGAATTACGGGGCTGCATCACCAGCATCATCCACAGCCTTCAAGCTGCAGGCTGCAACCCGCAGAATCAATGTTGCTGCATCACCGGCATCCTCTAAACCCCTCAATCTGCAGGCTGACAGCCTGCTTCATGTTGCTACCCTTCAATCTGCAAGCTGCCAACCTGCAGAATCACATTGCTGCAGCACCAGCACCTGAAGATCCTTCAACCTGCAGGCTGGCAACCTTCAGAATCATGTTGCTGTCCTCTAAACCCTAATTCCGCCAACCTGCAGGCTGGCAACCTGCAGAATCATGTTGCTGCATCTCCGGCATCCGCTAAATCCTTCAACATGCAGGTCACCCTCCCAAAAAAAAAACGAACAAAAAACAAAACAAAAAAGAAAGTAAAAGTGGACCCCCGGCCCCCCCCCAGCTTTTGTTTTACCCAGGCTGCTCTTCATCTTGTCGCCCAGCATGTACTTGGCGCAGGCCTTGCCCGCCACCCGCCCGAAGACCACGCAGTCCAGCAGGGAGTTGCCCCCCAGGCGGTTGTTGCCGTGCACGCCCCCGGCGACCTCCCCTGGACTTCTGGACTTGGGTTCTTCGGCATTTCTAAGAGACCAGTTACAGAAAGTTCTGGAGGAAACCCATTGTTTTGGAATTTGTCTATCTTCCTGCAGAATGTCCTGTAGCTAGCTGGTTTCTATGACACGTGCCAAAAGAAACGGTGACCCCGAAAATGATTGGGCTTCAGTTTTCTGTTGATTTCGTTTTAAACTGATCCCAACAGGGGTACCCTCAAGACACACACCATTGCTCGGTACAATTGGGATGGACAGTGATGTGGGGTGTGTTAAATTTTAGGGTCGCGTATTTTCGGGACTCCTGTTGGGCCCCAAAAACTGGGCTTGCTGCTCCAAACTGCAAAGATTGTGATGAAGGGGTCCAAACTACAGGCTTCACCTGGCCTGCAGAATGGCAGGGATGCACACCGTTTGCCTGTTCTTTATCCGGATTTATGAATAGGTGGTGCCCAGCAAATCGGTTTACAACACTGGACTTAAAAGATCAGCCAACCATCTGCAGAGCAGGCAGGGGGCTTTGCTGACGCAAGCCCAAATCGCCTTTCTCCCTCTAGCCCGCATCTCCGGCCTGCCGCGTAGAGGCCGGGGATGGCCTTGCCAGACTTGTCCACCACAGCGGAGAGCTCGTCGATCTCCAGGCCGCCCATGCAGTAGTGGATCACTGGGGTGATGATGGCGCTGTAGAAAGGCTCGCTCTTCACCTCAACGGAGAAAAGGCCGCTTGAAACAAGAGGAAGGAAATAGATAGCAGAACAAGCATAAATTTGCGCAAAGAAGAACAAACAAAAATAAATAAAGGCTCCTTCCGTCTGTTTCAAGTTGAGGATTCCTGCTTGTCCACGGGCGTTGGTGATTTATTTGAGTCTTGGGCAGCATCCCTAAACAATAGCATATTGCAAAAACTGAACACGTTGAAACAACAGGCGCGAGAGCAGTCGGTAATGAGTCTCTTGCGATTGCCAAAAGACTGCTCGAAAGGCCCTTTAAGCAAAGGCCTGCGCACCAAGCTGTCTTACACCAGGATACTTTGCAAACATGCCAGCTCCTGAATTGCCTTTTGCTTTTTCGCCACGCCTAAACCCCTTCTATGCATGATTACAGTGGTCCAAAGCTCCATGTATTGGTGACTACCACGGACCTTGTCTTTGAGGGGCCTTGTAGACGGGTCCCGCCCCTCCACTGTACTGTACCTTTCACATGGCGCAGGGACGAGCGATATCTTGTTGCACTGGCAGAACCCTAAAGACAAAACCGCAAAGTCGTACTGTCTTACCACTCCCAAGGCCCCCAAAGCAGACCTATTTCAACATGCCATGCGCCCATGAGCTCCTGATGTGGGCGTCAATAAACACTAATTCCAACTGTTTCTCCGTGGCCAGAGATCAACTGTGTGCTCCTGCCACAACCCGACAAATTTGGTTTCTTGGCTTCGGTTGCAATGTGGTCAGCCAGACCTCCTCCAAACGGCATGGTTTGGATCCATGTCAATCAGGGGAGTGAGATGCTGGTCTCGTTCCAGCGGCCTTGGATCCATCGATGATGTTGTGGAAGAACTTCTTGCCCACACCGGTCTTGCCACTGGCCTCAGGGGATCGGCGTTGGACTCCCTGGCCGCATGCTTCAGCCTTTACTTTGTGTAAACAACCTGCTCTTGGTTTCCACTTTGACTCACTTCCTGAGATTGTAAAACAAGCGCAATGGTCCAAGTATTTCAGTTTGTCAAGAAAATGACAAGAGTGAGTTCTTCACGCCCCACCCCTTGCCCACAGACCCCCCTTTCGGTCGCCTCATCCCAGGTCTTGCCAGAGGGGTAGGCGGGGAAGGGCCCGCCCTCCGGGTCCTTCTCCTGCTTCTTGGCCGCCTCGAAGTGCTCCTGGTGGGTGACCTGCGCGCTTCGCAGAAAGGGGGGACATGGGGACATATGGGCATGGGTCAAAATTAAACCATCAGTTTTTCCATTCACCAGGATTGATTTTTTTTTGGGTACATATTTTTGACCCACAGCCACATCTGCGTCCTTGGGATCAAGAAATGGTTTTCCGGGCTTCTCGAAGGGATCGGGCCCCTAAATTTGTTCGTTTCCACTCCCTTTGATTTGCGACACGAGGGTCACCATGGTGCAGGTTCCGGATTATGGGCCTGAGGCTTGAGGATAGGGGGTTGGTTTATAGAGGAATCCAGGAAGCCAACCTTGAAAGTGGCCTCCCAATTTTGAGACACACCCATATTTACCCCTTTAAACATGAATCGCCCCCGAAAGTGAACTCTTCTCAAATTGGCAACCAAAATGTGGCGCGTAACACCACCCTTCGAGGGGAATTGTATGGAACCCTGTGTTCATGCTGGGTATTGAACACGTGTTGGAGTCGTTTTGTGCGTTCTGCTCGCTTTCCACCAGAGCTGGGAAGCAAATTAAATGAGGTTATTTGTTTCTGTTGGGTATGTGATCTTTTTGAGTTCGTAGCCGTTTAAGAGAGCCGGTCGGGAAATCCGGGCGAGCCGGCGCTTTCGCCTCCAAGGTGCTCACGGGAATGCCCATGTCTTGGCAGAGCTCCTCCAAGAATCCCAGGTCTTGGGGTCGGGCACCGCGAAAACGGAGCCCAAATCAAACGGAGCCACAGCCCGAGTTGAAAAGGGGGGGTCTTTTTCATCTTTGAGATCTTTTACCCAATAGAAACACCGACCACTCGAAACTGGCCCATAGAAACTGGCTGCCAAAGGAGTGCTTCTTGGATTTCTCTTGCTTTTGAGACCCACGGCTCCTCCCCGCTCTTGTAAAACTTCATGACCCCACGGCCCGTGTAGTGCTTGCAGTGCCAAATGATCTCATCAGAGGCCGCCTGAACGAAAACGATGGCGAAAGGGACCCTGAAATGGCTGATCTGAAAAGAGGATGTCAAAAAAAGGAACCACTCTCACATGAGGACCCACTGGGAAACTGTGGTTGAAACCCAGAAACAAACGAGCAAAAACTGGGAAAGTGGCGCAAATTGGGGTTGCTGGCTGGCTGGCTTGCTTGCTTGCTTGCTCGCTTTCTCTCGAGCGCACGCGCGTGCGAGGGGGCGAGTAAGTGCGGGAGGGCGGGCTTGCTTGCTTGCCTGCGTGCCTGCCTGATTGCTTGGTTGCTTGCTTGCGTTGCTTGCTCGCTTGGCTTGGCTTGGCTTGGCTTGGCTTGGCTTGGCTTGGCTTGGCTTGGCTTGGCTTGGCTTGGCTTGGCTTGCTTGCTTGCTTGCTTGCCTATTTGCTTGCTGGCTCGTTCGTTCGTGCATGTGGTTTCTCGTTTGCTTGTTTGATTGATTACTTGTTTGCTTGCTTGCTTGCTTGCTTTCTTTGTTGCTTGAATGCTTGCTTGCTCGCTCGCTCGCTTACTTGCTTGCTTGCCTGCTTGCCTGCTTGCCTGCTTGCCTGCTTGCCTGCTTGCCTGCTTGCCTGCTTTCCTGCTTGCCTGCTTGCCTGCTTGCCTGCTTCCTTGCCTCCTTGCTTCCTTGCTTCCTTGCTTGCTTGCTTGTTTGCTTGCTTCCTTGCTTCCTTGCTTGCTTGATTGTTTGTTTGATTGTGTGTTTTTTATTTCTTTGTGAATTTGTTTATTTGTTTATGTTGCCTCTTTTGTTTCTTTTGTTTCTCTTGTTTCTCTTGTTTCTGTTGTTTCTTTGTTTCTTTGTTTCTTTGTTTCTTTGTTTCTTTGTTTCTTTGTTTCTTTGATTAGTTGTTTCTTTGTTTCTTTTGTTTCTTTTGTTTATTTTGTTTATTTTGTTTCTTTTGTTTCTTTTGTTTCGTTTGTTTCTTTTGTTTCTTTTGTTTCGTTTGTTTCTTTTGTTTCTTTTGATTTGTTTGTTTCTTTTCTTTTGCTTGTTTTGCTTGGTTTGCTTCTTTTGTTTTTTTGTTTCTTTTGTTTCTTTTGTTTCTGTTGTTTCTTTTGCTTGTTTTGCTTGTTTTGCTTCTTTTGCTTCTTTTGCTTCTTTCGCTTCTTTTGCTTCTTTTGTTTCTTGTGCTTGTTTTGCTTCTTTTGCTTCCTTTGCTTCTTTTGCTTCTTTTGCTTCTTTGCTTCTTTGCGTCTTTGCGTCTTTTCGTCTTTGCGACTTTGCTTCTTTGCTTCTTTGCGACTTTGCTTCTTTGCTTCTTTGCTTCTTTGCTTCTTTGCTTCTTTTCTTCTCTTGCTTCTCTTTCTTTTTGTTGCTTCTTTTGCTTCTTTTGCTTCTTTTGTTCTTTTGTTCTTTTGTTTCTTTTGTTTCTTTTGTTTCTTTTATTTCTTTGCTTCTTTGCTTCTGTTGTTTCTTTTCTTTCTTTGCTTCTTTGTTTCTTTGTTTCTTTGTTTCTTTGTTTCTTTGATTCTTTGCTTCTTTGTTTCTTTGTTACTTTGTTTCTTTGTTTCTTTGTTTCTTTGTTTCTTTGTCTTTTGTTTCTGTTGTTTCTGTTGTTTCTTTTGCCTGAGCCAGCTCCTCAGCCGTGGGCGGCGCCCTGAAGGTGGAAGGCTGGGCAGCCGGGGGCGAAGACAGAGCCGTCTGCACCACTTGCGGGCTGGCCCCGCTGCCCAAAGCGCCGCCCGAGGTCACTACATCGGCTAAAGACCCAATCCCAATGGGTGAAGGCAAAGGGATGGTAGGGTTCTGGGCAGCCCATTTGTCGCGAATGCTCTTCTTGGACTCGTCGATGGCCTTAACCAGCTCCTGCTGGAAAACGATGTCCCTCTCCTCTTCCAAATGTTTGCGCTTGTGCGCTTCAAGTCTAACCATCTCTTTGGCTTCCGCAGCCAACCGTGCCTCTTCGGCCTTCAGGATTCGCTTTGCCTCCTCCTCGCCCTTGCCGTGGGCTAGGAGTTCATAATACCGGCCCAAGGCCAAGGGCTTCTCAACATGGTACCGGCGAAAGTAACTGGAAACCTGGCTCAAGCCACAGCCGGAGTGCCCGTTCTTGCTGCCAAGGCCAAGACAAAGCCGGCACTTGGTGAGTTTCATGAAAAACCGCAAGCACTCAGAGCAGTGGCACGTGATTTGGCACTTCACCAAATCAGCCACTCGCTTCCACGCAGCGATGTGCTCGGCCAGCATCTCGTAGCTTCTTTGCAGATTTGCAAAGTCCGCCGGGTCGCCACCCTTGTCGGGGTGGCACAGCAAGGACGCCTGCTTAAAGGCATTTTTCGCCGCCCTTGCCCAGTCATTGGGGGCGCACTCTTGAAACAAGTTTGGAACACCCAAGGCGTTCAAGGCCAAATCCAAAGGGTCCACCGCTTGCAGCGGCGGTTGGATTGGCAGGGGCTCTGCTTCGTCGGACGAGCTGCACTCGCCGAGGGCTGCGAATAGACCCATCTGCAGATCAAGGTCGTCGTACTCATCCGATGTGGGGGCAACATCCTCATCCCTCCCTTCCTCCTTGACCCCGAAAGCCAACCACATCACCGCCAAGGCGAACCACACAGACATGCGCATGGTCCCTAAAGGCAAGAAAAGGCAAGAGCTCGAGCACCACTCAAAAAAGCTGCGGCGCGGCAAACCATTTGAGAACGCAGCCACCCGCCGACCATCTCTCTGTCTTCCCCCTCTCTAGCCATTGGTTGCTGGTTGCTGGCTGTTGGTTGTTGGTTGCCGGTTGCTGGTTGCTGGTTGTATTTTGCTTCGTTTGCTTCTTTTGCTTCTTTTGCTTCTTTTGCTTCTTTTGCTTCTTTTGCTTCTTTTGCTTCTTGTGCTTCTTTTGCTTCTTTTGCTTCTTTTGATTCATTGTTTTTTTGTTTCTTTGCTTCTTTGCTTCTTTGCTTCTTTGCTTCTGGTGCTTCTTTGTTTCTTTGTTTCTTTGTTTCTTTGTTTCATTGCTTATTATGTTTCTTTTGTTTCTTTTGTTTCGTTTGTTTCTTTTGTTTCTTTTGATTTGTTTGTTTCTTTTGCTTCTTTTGCTTGTTTTGCTTCGTTTGCTTCTTTAGTTTTTTTTGTTGCTTTTGCTTCTTTTGCTTGTTTTGCTTCTTTTGCTTCTTTTGCTTCTTTTGCTTCTTTCGCTTCTTTTGCTTCTTGTGTTTCTTGTGCTTCTTTTGCTTCTTTTGCTTCTTTTGTTTCTTTTGTTTCTTTTGTGTCTTTTGTTTCATGTGGTTCTTTTGTTTCTTTTGTTCTTTTGTTTCTTTTGTTTCTTTGCTTCTTTGCTTCTTTGCTTCTTTGCTTCTTTGCTTCTGTGCTTCTGTTGCTTCTTTGTTTCTTTGTTTCTTTGTTTCTTTGTTTCTTTGCTTCTTTGTTTGTTTGTGTCTTTGTTTCTTTGTTTCTTTGCTTTTTTGTTTCTTTGCTTCTTTGCTTATTTGCTTCTTTGATTTTTTTGCGTCTTTGTTTCTTTGTTACTCTGTTTCTTTGTTTCTTTGCTTCTTTGCTTCTTTGCTTCTTTGCTCCTTTGCTCCTCTGCTTCTTTGCTTCTTTGTTTCTTTGCTTCTTTGCTTCTTTGCTTCTTTGCTTCTTTGCTTCTGTGCTTCTGTTGCTTCTTTGTTTCTTTGTTTCTTTGTTTCTTTGTTTCTTTGCTTCTTTGTTTGTTTGTGTCTTTGTTTCTTTGTTTCTTTGCTTTTTTGTTTCTTTGCTTCTTTGCTTATTTGCTTCTTTGATTTTTTTGCGTCTTTGTTTCTTTGTTACTCTGTTTCTTTGTTTCTTTGCTTCTTTGCTTCTTTGCTTCTTTGCTCCTTTGCTCCTCTGCTTCTTTGCTTCTTTGTTTCTTTGCTTCTTTGCGTCTTTGCTTCTTTGCTTCTTTTGTTTCTGTTGTTTATTTTGCTTCTTTTGCTTCTTGTGCTTCTTTTGCTTATTTTGCTTCTTTTGCTTCCTTTGCTTCTTTTGCGTTTTTTTTTTTTTCTGTTGTTTCTTTTGTTTCTTTTGTTGCTTTTGTTGTTTGTTTCTTTTGTTTCCTTTGTTTGTTTTGCCTGTTTTGCTTCTTTTGCTTCTTTTGCTTCTGTTGATTCTTTTCTTTCTTTTGTTTCTTTTGTTTCTGTTGTTTCTTTTGCTTGTTTTGTTTCTTTTGCTTCTTTTGCTTCTGTTGCTTCTTTTGCTTATTTTGCTTCTTTTGCTTCTTTTGCTTCTTTTGCTTCTTGTGTTTTTTGCTTCTTTTGCTTCTTTTGCTTCTTTTGCTTCTTTTGCTTCTTTTGCTTCTTTTGCTTCTTTTGCTTCTTTTGCTTCTTTTGCTTCTTTGTTTCTTCGGTTCTTTGTTTCTTTGTTTCTTTGTTTCTGTGTTTCTGTGTTTCTCTGCTTCTTTGTTTCTTTGCTTCTTTGCGTCTTTGCTTCTTTGTCTCTTTGATTGTTTGCTTCTTTGTTTCTTTGTTTCTTTGCTTCTTTGTTTCTTTGTTTCTTTGTTTCTTTTGTTTCTTTGTTTCTGTGTTTCTGTGTTTCTTTGTTTCTTTGTTTCTTTGGTTCGTTGATTCTTTGTTTCTTTGTTTGGTTGGTTGGTGGGTTGGTTGGTTGTTTGGTTGTTTGTTTGTGTGTTTGCGTGCTTGCGTGTTTGCGTGTTTGCGTGTTTGCGTGTTTCTTTGTTTCTTTGGTTCTTTGGTTCTTTGTTTCTTTGTTTAATTGTTTCTTTGTTTCCTTGTTTCCTTGTTTCCTTGTTTCCTTGTTTCCTTGTTTCCTTGTTTCCTTGTTTCCTTGTTTCCTTGTTTCCTTGTTTCCTTGTTTCCTTGTTTCCTTGTTTCCTTGTTTCCTTATTTCCTTGTTTCCTTGTTTCCTTGTTTCCTTGTTTCCTTGTTTCCTTGTTTCCTTGTTTCCTTGTTTCCTTGTTTCCTTGTTTCCTTGTTTCCTTGTTTCCTTGTTTCCTTGTTTCCTTGTTTCCTTGTTTCCTTGTTTCCTTGTTGTTTCTTTGTTTTTGTTGTTTCTTTGTTGTTCTTTGTTTTTCTTCTTTGTTTTTGTTCTCTTCTTTGTTCTCTCTTTTTGTTTTTGTTTTTGTTTTTGCTTCTTTGCTTCTTTGCTTCTTTGCTTCTTTGCTTCTTTGCTTCTTTGCTTCTTTGCTTCTTTGCTTCTTTGCTTCTTTGCTTCTTTGCTTCTTTGCTTCTTTTCTTCTTTTCTTCTTTGCTTCTTTGCTTCTTTGCTTCTTTGTTTCTTTGTTTCTTTGTTTCTTTGTTTCTTTGTTTCTTTGTTTCTTTGTTTCTTTGTTTCTTTGTTTCTTTGTTTCTTTGTTTCTTTGTTTCTTTGTTTCTTTGTTTCTTTTTCTTTGTTTCTTTGTTTCTTTGTTTCTTTGTTTCTTTGTTTCTTTGTTTCTTTGTTTCTTTGTTTCTTTGTTTCTTTGTTTCTTTGTTTCTTTGTTTCTTTGTTTCTTTGTTTCTTTGTTTCTTTGTTTCTTTGTTTCTTTGTTTCTTTGTTTGTATGCTTGTGTTTTTGTGGGTTGTGCGTTTTTGTGGTTGCGTGCTTGTGGGTCAGCGTGATGTTGTTCTGCTTGTTTTTCTGCGGTTTTCGCCGTTTGTTTGCTTGCTTGCTTGCTTGTGTGTCTGTTTGTGTGTAGGTAGGTGTCACTCCTTCGCTGGCGGCCGTCAACTCTCCACCACGGGTGTTTCGAAGGAGGGGAACAAAGTTGAACCCCCTTTTGGTTAGATCTAAAGGAAACCAAACCTTTTAGGGTGCCCCTAGCTTGAGAAACAATATACTTCTTACTCTTTGATTTCGAAAGACCGTTCAGCTGTGAAAGCACCTCGAAACCACGGGATGATTGGCCACGCGGGCGACTCTCTCGTTGGCTCGGGGGTGGATACACGCCTGAAGTGAAGAAAAGTGGCACAAACTAGCATACTACTAGTTGGGCTTCCACTTCATTTAGAGCGCCAAGAGTCTCCGACCCACTTCACCCAGTGAAACAGCCCAAGGGTACAAACTCAAAACCCAAGCTTTGGGGTACCAACTAGACAGCGCCCATTTGCAACCAGCGCCCGAGCGCCTTGTTAAGGATCAGCCGGTAGGGAGCCTTGGACTTCCACATCTCACCTCGCGAAGTCAAGCCACGTGGCCACCCCGCGTGCCGACTCCAGGGAACCAAAAGAACAACCCACCCATTTTGGAGCGCCCATCGAAAATTGATGCAAATCCAGGTCCACCCATGTACAAAATCATTGCCCATCAGAAACTTGTGGCCATGGTTTTTTGGGGACTCCCTTTTTGGGACCTTGCAAGGAAGCCAGATGGAAAGCCCGCCCAGTTTGGGGTCCATTACTTTAAGGCACCCATTTGGGCTTGAAATAAGGCGCAAAAACCACTGGTGTATTTAACCGCCCAAGAAAAAAGCATGCCTTAAGAAAGGACGCACCCATTTGTCCGACTCCATCAAAATGGCGAGCCTGTGACGTAGTCCCGGCGGCCCAGCTCGTTGCAGAAGCGCTTGCCCTCGGCGTTGATGACGAGGCCACCTCGGCAATATCAATCCAAGAGCACATTGGGCCTCAAAATGGGGGAACCTCGAAAAAGGATGGCTTCCTCTTAGCTTCCCTGTAAAAACAGTTTCCTCAACAACGGCACTCCCACATGGACGTGTTTGACGGCCGCCCTTTTTCACCCACCGGAAAGAGGAACCTTTTTGCAAGAAATCAACAGGAAAATGTTTTTTGAGTGGGGGGTTCCCCTATTTTAGCATTTTTAGCATATACCCACACATCAGTTTTGCTACCAGCTATCCCTGAGATAAGCTCCCAACCATCCTTTGCTTTCTGAACAGAAGTAATGCGTGCCTCCTGTCCATGGAAACAATTGGAGGCAAGCAGCAGGCAAATAGAAGACAGGAAGGCAGGAAGGCAGGAAGGCAGGAAGGCAAGCAGAAGGCAGGAAAACAAGTAGAAGGCAGGAAGGCAAGGCAAGCGATGCTACACAATTATTAAAGCATTTGCAGATCGCCGAGTTGTTGGTAACAACCTGGCGTTGACCCACCAGCTGTTCAACGCCAAGGGCCACTGCCAATTTGCCCATGACCGCTGATGAGACAATACAGCCCATGGGTCTTCAGCGAATGCGTCACCCGAACGGAAGGAAGATGCGCCCTCCAAGAGTTTCAAACCTCTATGGAAACATGGGCCGAAAACATGGCCAAGCGTGTGACCGACCTGAACCACAGCTTGAATAAACGTATGTCAAAGCATCTGGAACCCAAAGAAGCTCTGACATCTTGCCTTCTTAGTACGGCTCTGAGTGTGGCGTTCTCAAAAATATACTCTTCGCTTGGAACCCTGGTGACACCTCAGGGGTCCAAAAAACATGGCGCCAGGGTTTGTGGGGCAGCCGCAAAGAAGCACTTGCCTGAATGGGCGTGTGTGTGTGTGTGTGTGTGTGTGTGTGTGTGTGTGTGTGTGTGTGTGTGTGTGTGTGTGTGTGTGTGTGTGTGTGTGTGTGTGTGTGTGTGTGTGTGTGTGTGTGTGTGTGTGTGTGTGTGTGTGTGTGTGTGTGTGTGTGTGTGTGTGTGGTGTGTGTGTGTGTGTGTGTGTGTGTGTGTGTGTGTGTGTGTGTGTGTGTGTGTGTGTGTGTGTGTGTGTGTGTGTGTGTGTGTGTGTGTGTGTGTGTGTGTGTGTGTGTGTGTGTGTGTGTGTGTGTGTGTGTGTGTGTGTGTGTGTGTTGTGTGGTGTGTGTGTGTGTGTGTGTGTGTGTGTGTGTGTGTGTGTGTGTGTGTGTGTGTGTGTGTGTGTGTGTGTGTGTGTGTGTGTGTGTGTGTGTGTGTGTGTGTGTGTGTGTGTGGTGTGTGTGTGTGTGGTGTGTGTGGTGTGTGTGTGTGTGGTGTGTGTGGTGTGTGT
>CAUJNA010000349.1:247500-256834 GCA_963377175.1 Effrenium voratum | reverse complement strand
CTACAGTCGTCCCACGCGACAACTGGAATTTTTTTTCCCTACAGTCGTCCCCCCACGGGACAACTGGATTTTTTTTCCTGGACCTCGGGCGGCGCAAGCGCCGCCGGGTTGAGGCTTCTATGCCGGGCAGGTGTCGCGGCAGCGGAGGCTTCTATGCCAGCCAGGGATGTGGCGCGGCAGCTATGTGGCGAGCTTAGGTAACGAAAGCCTCCGATGGCCGGGCAGGAATGTGTCCTGCGCACGATGGAGACCTGCGCACGATGGAGACAGTGTCCGACATAATAGTGTCCGACATACTCGGACACTGCTTCGTAGTTGGTGCGAGACATCATCAGCTGCATGCCTCCATGTCGGCGGGCTGGCGCGGCCAGGGTCGCGCCTCTGCAGAAAGTGCCTGACATCCTCACAAAAAATGTCGAGGTTGTTCCTGCACAGGACAACCTCGACAATTTTTTTCCTGGGAAGATTTCCGACCTTGGCGCGGGCTCGGCAGGAGCTATGCCAGGCAGGTGGCGCGGCCGGGCCAGGCGAATGCTTCTCGCACTTGGTCTGCAATGAAGAATGCGAGAATTTTTCAACTTGTCAATCCGACATGTTGAAGGATTTCGGTGCCCGGGACAACAAGGTGGGGGGGGGTTCCCTGATTCGCAGGGGAGGGCGGGAGGGCTTTTCTATTGCCGGGCAGGCTTGGCGCGGCCGGGAGGGCTTTCTTATGCCAGGCAGGTGGCGCGTCTGGAATGTGGCGCGCTAGGTATTCGAAGCATCTGATTTTGCGGGGCAGGAATGTGATGCATGGAAAAATAAGTGGCACTTTTATTGCTTTGAAGACGGCCCAGTGTGGGAGGCTTCTATGCCGGGCATGTGGCGCGGCCGGGAGGCTTCTATGCCAGGCAGGTGGCGCGGCAGGAATGTGGCGCGCTAGGTATCGAAGCCTCTGATGCCGGGCAGGAATGTGATGCTGGAAAGCATAAGTGGCACTTATGCTTTCGAAGCGGCCAGGTGGGAGGCTTCTATGCCGGGCAAGTGGCGCGGCCGGGAGGCTTCTATGCCAGGCAGGCGCGGCAGGAATGTGGCGCGCTAGGTATCGAAGCCACGTCGGCGCGGAACTGGAAACAGGCACCAACCATGTTTTGGTTGCTGCCCGCGTGGAGTTCGGAACTGGAAACAGGCATGTCCCATTTTTTGGGCCCTGCCCGCGTGGAGTTCCGCGTAAAGTTCCGCGTGGAGGCAGGCCCGGCACCGTGCCGGCGGCCAGGCGCCGCAGCAAATCGGGGTTGTCCGCGTTGTCCGCAGTGGGTGGTAGAATCCCCCACTGTGGACAACCTCTCTCTTTAGAGGGCGTTTCCCAAATGGATTCTATTCTACCTGAGAGGCTCCTAGCACTCGTGCAGGCGTGTGGCTGCAAAATAATGACCCCTAGATATGCGCCGCAATTTGGCTCCAGGTTGCATTTCAAGCGATGTCAAGCTTTGCCAAAGGAAACCCCTTTTCCCTTTTTTTCGGGGACCCCTTTTTTTGGGACCCCTTGTTTTCTGTTTTTTTGTTTTTTCTTAGCCCTGCAAAGGTTGGCTCGCTTGAAATGCAACCTGGAGCCAAATTGCAAGCATATCTAGGGGTCATTATTTTGCAGCCACACGCCTGCGCGCAGCGTTTTAGACTTCGAATCCTTCGCAGGACGAGGTCATTTCCTGGACGGACGAGTGCTAGGAGCCTCTCAGGTAGAATAGAATCCATTTGGGAAACGCCCTCTAAAGAGAGAGCAAAGGAAACCCCTTTTCCCTTTTTTTTCGGGGACCCCTTTTTTTGGGACCCCTTGTTTTCTGGTTTTTTGTTTTTTTCTTAGCCCTGCAAAGGTTGGCTCGCTTGAAATGCAACCTGGAGCCAAATTGCAAGCATATCTAGGGGTCATTATTTTGCAGCCACGCGCCTGCACACAGCGTTTTAGACTTCGAATCCTTCGCAGGACGAGGTCATTTCCTGGACGGACGAGTGCTGGGAGCCTCTCAGGTAGAATAGAATCCATTTGGGAAACGCCCTCTAAAAAAAAGAAAAAAGGAACCCTTGGGGGACGTCGTCGAGATGATATTGGGGTTCTTTGAGGTGATGTCGTACTTTCAGCACGAACTCCCGCTGTGGAAGGATGTGTAAGATCAAGAGGGAGTTTGAGCAGTCAATCGTACGACACCTCGCCGGGAACGTGAGCCCACGAAAGAAGTGCTGGACATCATGAACAAGATCAAGCCCAGACATCCGCGATCCCTGATGACCGAGCCCGCCACCCAAGGGTCCAAGAGAAAGGCAGCAGGGCGAAGGTGACGGTCTTGGTCAAGCACCAGACCCGAGCCGAAGCTCTCAGCCCAACGCTGAGAAGGAAGAAAAGAAGCAGCGAGTGGTCTCAATCGAGAAGTGCATGGGAGAGATGGGAATTTGTATGAAGTGCGCGAACCTGGCCCACGACGGCGACTGCAAGGACTATGAGGAGGCTGCTGGGAATGAGAAAGGAATGAAGAAGATCCGTGAGCTACTCAGCAGTGATCCTGTTTCCTCAGATGAAGAAATGGGGGATACGGAAGAACCGTCTTCATCAACGTCCAAGGAACGCAAGAGAGGAGGACAAGCAGGGAAAGAGACAATTGAAATGTACAGCTACACGGCTGAGGGAGGAGAGCTACAATGCGGTGGCGTGGACCTCACCCACAATCCGTGCGGGGACAACAGGACGTTCAAGACGACGCTAGAGCGAGGATGTGACACCATTCCATGCTACATCCCGAAGTATGGCGACGTGAGTAACGTGTATATGCCATGGGCGTATGCGTCTAGTGTTGACCCCAGTTACTTTCCCAAAGGTGCCAACCTTGATGTGATGCAGCTTGGCAAGAGCGTCAATTTCTGCGTTGCTCCTTTTGACGGTGCTCCATTATGCAGGAGTGGCGATGATCGCTCGGTATTTGCTACGAAAGATCAAGCAAACCAGCTATCTCACAACCTATGCAGAGTCCTTCGGCACAAAATCGGCAATTGCCGAGGAAGTGTTTTCAGATGCGACGAAGGTGGATGGGTCGACATTGATGCAGTCATTGACGACCGGAACAACGACATATTTCCACCTACAACCTCGAGAGCAAAACGATACATGGGCATCATGGAAGTGATCAAGTGGCAGGAGTCCGGACATAAGAAATCGAGATTTCAGGTCCTGGCAGCAAGGTTTCCAAGCATCATGAACCCGAATGACACGAGGGCGGCCAGGGAGGAGATGACCAAGGCTGGCCTGAATCGGGATGACATCGACAGAATGTTCAACAGATGCGATGGATGGAGGCCTTGGTGCATCCGAGTCACAACTGGTCACAGTGATTTTGGATTCATGAGCTCTCCGCAAGTCCCCGGCGGAATCGATGGCGGAAACAGGCTAGCACTGCACTTCGGAGCATTTGCTCCATGGGATGAGATGAACGTAGCGACGAAGGTGACGCTACGAAACGTAAGGACGGGGGATCCGATTGCGATCATCTACATTCCCAGTGCAACCCTCGCGCGGTATGGAGCTGGAGTCGCGGCAAATGGGACATTCATGGTCTTTGACGTGGTCCCGTTCTATGAGGTCAAGTCCATTTGGATTGGCAAAAGCAACGGAGGGAAACGCCTGGAGTACAGCGACATCAAGAGAGCGTACTCGAAATGTGTGGAGAACGAGATCTGTCCTGGTTTCGTCAACTCATCCCAAGAGTCGGCTGCGATGTTCCTCAGAACGTCGCGAAGATCAACGAGAGGATGCCCGAGACCGAGGCCGGTGCCGATAATCTGCACTACATCAAAGACATGGTCGATCGTGCATGCGAACTTCATCGGGACAACAAGCTGGAGGAGTTCGATGCGCAGACCAACGAGGTCAGGGACGAGGTCAGCAAAGTCGTCATCCTGAATGACGAGACATGGGAAGGACTGAGGTGCCGGATATGTCCGTCATGTGCGATCGCAATCCCCACATGCTTCTGCTTATGCCTGGAATGTGGAGCGCAACTGATCTCCACCGGGAGGTTCTACATCCACATCAATTCCGACGACGATGAGGACAATCAAAAGCCCAATGTCTCGGGTGATGCCAGGCGCGCACAAGAAGAAGCCAACCATGATGCGGCGGCGCAGGAGGATGATGACGAGGCGGAGGAAGTTCCTGAAGAAGACGATATGGACACGCAAGGATATACATCCGGCTACGTGTCTGAAGATGGCGGTCGGCAGTACCGCGACACTGATTTGGCATCACGGGATATCATAAATTCCCAGCGGATGGCGATTTGCCTTGATGAGCCGCGCGAGGCGCAATACATGGCGGGATTCATCGCACTGCAGATGTCCAAGATATGGGGGATGTTCGAGGGTGGTGAGGAGAGAACGTTGAATGCCGGACTCGAGGGGAGGCCGGGCTGCCCTTACCACAACGACTTCAAGAGGTACCCCAACAGGACTGAGCACGATCAGGAAGGGATCCTTTTACCATCAACGGCACTGAAGATTTCTCAATCCGAGAATCTTCGAACAAGGGTCTTCCGGTCGGCTGAAGAGCGTGAAGATTACATTCGTATGATGGTGTGCAAGTGCGAGGGATTATATACATTCTACAAGCTGTGGATTGCAGCGAGAATCCTCGACGTCACCAAGGACGAAATGAAGCTCCTGGTCAAGGACCGCGTGCACCCGGTGGGTGATATTATTTTTAGATGCTTTTCACTGGCTTTCAACTGTAAGTATATATCATTCGTGAGGGATGGCCTGAACCTTGGCAAATATGGTTATTCGGTTAATGTGAGCGCCATTATTGCGGCCATCGACCCGAATAAATGCGACATACCTCTGCTGGATTGGTGCCTCCGAAAAGGGTATTGGATACCAGAGGATCATAACAAGAAGTGTGTCCGGGCACGAGAAGCCCAAAAGAATTTGGACGAGGAGTTCCGTCGACGCACTCACCGACTGTCCATTGGGGACAGGTATGTGTGATGCAGATGTTGATTACGGCACGATGTGGGTTAGTCCCCATCCGTTGCTTGCGTCTCATCAACATCATTGCGATGGAACGACTTTACATCATGATATGATTTCATGCATCCAAGATGAATGGATATGTATACGTTTACATATTCCGACGACTATGACATTCCGGATATTCATGGCTGGAACTATTACCTCATGGATGATTTCCTTTTTATTATATATATTATTCATGGTATCTGGAATGGCTATGATTTGCATTGATTGCTCACCGATATTTCTTTGCCGGTAATATATAGATTGCTTACGAGCAGGCGCTTCTGTTGAACTTTTATGGCCAACCCATTTCCTATGGATGACGGCTGCGCGATGCGTAAATGCGGCAGCTGGGATGTTCAGCGGTTGTTAAATGACGTGACAATAATATATTGTATACACCTGCATATGGGGGCAGGATGCATGTTTCTTTTTATCGATCGGACCCGGCATGTTTCACAATGAATGAACGGTGTAGCGATAGCAAGTAAAAGAGTGCACGACACGATTTCGTAGCTGAAGCCGTGGCCAGTGGAACGTTTTTGTGGTGTTTGGACCGCATGATGAACAATGCGACCCAAATGGGGGATGTTAAAACCCTCTAGGCCCCGTGCCTAAATTGGGAAGCAGTTCTGAGGTCCGTGTTTGTGTTGCTTACCAGGTTCTATTGATCGCTATTTGGCTCAAGACACGATTGAGGTTCAAGATCTTATGTAGCTGCGTTTACACGTGATCGGCATTGAGAGCGGAAAACACTTCGTTTGCGCTGCATTTGTCAGGACCACTGTTGTAACTATTATTCCTTCTCCCTTACAACGTTTACACGGGTTCGGCTATAACGGCTTTGACCGTATACACCTTTCTACGTGGTTGGTATTACAGCTGGAGGGTTCGGCGCATAGCGTCCTACGGGACGTCGCCTTGCCGTCTCTTGACAGACTCTTTGCAATGACTCCTTGCAATGACTCCTTGCAATGACTTTCATGATGATGATTCCTTGTAATGACTCCTTGTAACGACTCCTTACAATGATTTTTATGATGCTGATTCCTTGCAATGACACCTTATAATGACTTTCATGAGAATAATTCAAGTGAACCTAGCGGAAGAACCTTTCGCCATGCTTTCGGGAAAATCGTAAGTAATATAAACAATTTCTAAGTCTGCTAAAAAAATCCGTATAAAAAGCTTATGTTATTTATAAATCCCGATTATTTAAAAACTTATAGTACTTATGGCATGTATAACTCCTATTATATATGGATTTTATAACTACTATTATGGAACATATAAGTATTATTATACAAGGCGAGATTCATGGTGGACGGGTTCGTATTTTTTTCCAAATTGTTAAAATCAATAAAGTAGATTACTAGGAATTCTTTTACAATAACCAAATTTTTCGAGAAAAAATCAATAAATATAGGGATTATACGAACAACTCTTACGAGCGAATGGTTTAGCTAGGGACCGACTCACCTAAATTATATTTCTAGGACAATTCTTTTTAGAAATCGATCAGAAACAACTTGGAGCTTAGACCCCCCTTACGATACAACAAGATAATAAGTACGCTTGCTCGATTGTGTGTTCGCTCGTCGTTCTCTACAATAACAGCAGGTCTCCAAGAGCAAGTAACTAGGAAACCACAAACATTCTAGTATTCGCGAAACCTCATTTCTTAATAGGCCCCAAAAAGAACCGGCGGCATTAAAAATTCTATCAGATTAAAGAGCTATCGAACATATGTCGAAACATGGTCACGACCGTGTCTCCTTGTTTTAAGCACCACATTACATACCAGAACCGCTATTCCAAAATGTTGCTAGGGAGTTCGCCACGCTCGGAACCGATGTTCAAGGCATAGTATAGGCGAAATTATGTTATTAAAAACAACGGATAGACCATGTCTATAGCACGTCTTAGTTTTGATGCTACGAATATATCCCTCTAGTTTAGTTTCCCGATAAGCTATATATGGTGCTACGAGCAAATAAATTAGAATCTCGCCCGGAGTTGCCAAATTTAAGTCGAGATTTCGGAAGAAAAAAAAAGAACATTAATTACGAGAATGAAATGGAATTATTCGGATTTCCAAAAATTCTTATTGTGGGAGATTGGCATAAATGCCATGCAACATAGCTCATGTTGATCCTTTTGGTATTCCATAGATCTAGATATCTGTAAGGAAGTTAATGCCTTAGAGAGTGATATCTTATGACGTCCCGTTATAGAAACCTGAGCCCTCGTATTTGTAAGCCTTGCACTTTTAGACGCCCGCGAAATAGCCTCCTCCATATTACGGAAGAGAAACCTGTTTTTAATAGCCTCCTCCATATTACGGAAGAGAAATCTGTGTTTAACCCGTTTGTTAGGAGGCAACGAAATATGGCAAAGCTACGACTTTGCCATGAAGGTGTGAAATGTTTCAGCAAAATGCGTTTGTCAATGGGATTAGATTATATAGGTGAGGAAAATGCGTCGTAGGACCAGCTGGCGAAGCGAAAGACTGGATATAGTTTGGCCGGGCCATATGGTTATCTAATTGAAAAGGTACTAAATTCTGATAATAAGATAGGAAACAAAATTCAGAATAAAATTGTCAATAAAAAAGGGTGCTCGAACTATAGTGATAATACCAAAAGGAGAATAGAAAATGACTAGCCCGAAAATATGATTAATAATTTATTTGTTTCTCGAGAAATATGTTAAGGCTCGATATTGTTCGCTTCTAACTCCAACGATGCTCCGTAAGGATGCAAACTTGCGCTTGGCCAAGGAAAGGCATATCCTTTACACATAGGCTAATATCAAAATCTACAACATGCCCTTTTCGAATCTATATTTCTATCTTAAGGGGCCTTCATTTTTTCTATTCAAAAAAACAACCAATTCCAAAACGACCCCGGAATCAGCGGCATCTGGCATCTAACCACAAGAGACATAAGGAAACAAATGGGAAGCACGATCCCACAGCCAACATCATAACATCTCGCATCTAACCACAAAGATTAGGAGCCAAGAAGAATCTAACCACAAAGATTAGGAAATACAAAAAACAAACAAAAAACATAATCCCAAAGCCGGCGTCAACA
This sequence comes from Effrenium voratum, assembly GCA_963377175.1. Taxonomy (NCBI): domain Eukaryota; class Dinophyceae; order Suessiales; family Symbiodiniaceae; genus Effrenium; species Effrenium voratum. Next base: position 248,705 of record CAUJNA010000349.1, on the reverse strand, counting down.
CCTAACATCTAATCACAAAGAATTAAGACATAAAGAAATATACGACCCCGGAGCCAACATCATAACATCTAACATTTGCTTGCAAAAGCGAGGAGATAAAAAAAAAACAAAAACAAATAAGAAACATCATTCTAGAGCCAATATAAAATCTAATCACAAAGATTAAGAGATATCAGGAGACGAACCAACATCATAACATCTATCATCTAACCACACAAAAAACATAACCCCACTAACATATATTATATAACACAAAAAATAAATAAAAAATACAACCCATATCACAATATCTAATAATCTAATCATAAAAACTAAAAATATATCTCAAATTAAACCCCCCCTCAATACTGTATTATTTACGAAAATTAATATGTGTAATATATTTCAATAATATATATACAATTTATATTCCCTATATTACAAAAATCATTTCTTAACAAACCCAACCCATAATATAACATCACCAATATTATTATTACAAAATTACTACTAACAAACTCCCAACAACCTTTAAATATATCATCCAATTATTCATAATCAACAATATTATTCATATTGCAAAAAAAATATGTATAGTTTATTACGAAATTTCTTTAGAATTCCGAATAATTTCCAAAATCCAAAATATACCCAATATTATTATTATAAAATTATAAAAAACATCCAATATTTCATAAAACCTCTATATAACCTACAACATATCTAATTCAATATTAAATTCCAAACATAATAATAATCAATTATATAAAGAAATCATATACCAATTCTCAAATATATATTTTTAAATCCCAATATTCTCAAAATAAATCCGTATTAAACATCGTAACATCTAACTTGCTGCATGTAAACCAAAGTAACAAGGCAAAAATAGTAGCCGTCAATCTTTATAAACAATAATTCATTTTTTGTGAATTTGTTAAGATTTACTACGCGTTCAATCCAAATTATCGAGCCTCAGCGACTGTTGTTGCTGTTGCTGTTTTTGCCTTTGTGGTGGCATTGGCGGCTGTGGCTGTTCCTGTTGATATTATCGCTGCTTTTTATTCCTGTCTTCTTTCCTCTTCATAGCCTTTTTTGGTTGTCAGCGTTTTGTTTGCACTTTCGTTGTTGTTGTTGTTGTTGTTGTTGGTTGTTGTTGTCTTTGTCGTTGTTGTGGTGGTTGGGGTGGTGGCTGTTCCTGTTGATGTTTTCGCCGCTTCTTTTTC
>CAUJNA010000349.1:217500-240000 GCA_963377175.1 Effrenium voratum | reverse complement strand
CGCAGCACTTTCGGATGGTCAGGTACAGGTTTCGTGGCAGGCGCAGAACTTTCGCAAGGTTGGGTACAGAATTCGTGGCAGTACAGAATTCGTGGCAGGCGCAGCACTTTCGCAGAATGAACGCATGCGAGAAAACATGCGTGGGCGTGTGGCGGGGGAATACAAATCGCGCAAAAGAGTGACCCTCTGTGCGTTTTGGCGGTCTGCGTCGATATCGACCACCTCTGTCTCGACGCCTGTCTGGCACGGTCTCGGAATCGGTCTTGGCGCTCGGCCCACTGTAATGGCAACGCGCAGGTTTCGCAAGGTTTGTGTTGCGTGGCAGGCGCAGCACTTTCGCAAGGTCGGGTACAGATTTCGTGGCAGGCGCAGCACGTTGGCAAGGTCAGGTGCAGATTTCGTGGTAGGCGCAGCACGTTGCCAAGGTCAGGCGCAGATTTCGTAGCTTTTGAAAGGTCAGGTGCCGATTTCGTGGCAGGCGCAGCACTTTCACAAGGTTGGGTGCAGAATTCGTCGCAGGCTCAGCACTTTCGTTCGGGCGGCTGAGAATGAGGCAAGCTTACTTGTTAGAATAAAAGGTGCGGAAGCATGGGAATTGAGTGTTGTAGGTAGTCAGTGGACTCACTAGCCTGACGCCTGTGGCATTGATCCTTTGTCCTTGCGTGGAGAACCAGTGAAAGACAGGATCCTTAAGCTTGCTGAGGTAGTCTTGTGACTTGGAGGCGCAAGATGTGAAGAACTTCCACCAGTACTTCCTGGAGACCTGCCCACCTGGATCCCTGGGCTTGCAAAGGGCTGGCTACCCGCCCCAACCGTTCTTTCTTGGCCCACCCATAACATGCGTGGGCGTGTGGCTGCGTTGATGTCAACCACCTCTGTCTCGACGCCTGTCTGGCACGGTCTCGGAACGGTCTCAGGTCTTGGCTGTACTGGCAACGTGCAGGCTTCGCAAGGTTTGTGTTGCATGGCAGGCGCGGCACGTTGGGCAGATTTCGTGGCAGGCGCAGCACTTTCGAACGGCCAGGTACAGATTTCGCGGCAGCCGCCGCGCTTTCGCAAGGTCAGGTACGGAGGTAGAGAAAGAAAGAGAAAGAGAGATGGAGAGAAAGAGAACGAGAGAGAGAAAGAGAGAGCGAGAAAAAGAATTAAAAGAGAAAAGAAAGAGAAAGAAAAAGAGAAAGAACAAGAAAAGGAAAAATAAGTATAAAAAATAAAGAGAAAGAGACAGACAAAGAGAAAGAAAACTTGAAAGATAAATATGACTAAATGAGAAGATAAAAAAAAGCAGAGAGAAAGAGAAATAGACACATGAATATATAATCAATGAAGAGGAAAATAAAGAGAAAGAGCAAAGAATCAGAAAGATAAAGAGAAAGAGAAAAAGAAAACAGAAAAAGATAACGAAAAGAAAGAGAAAGATAAAGAGACCGCGAAAGAGGAAGAAATTGGAAACAAAAAGAGAGAATAAAGATAACGACAAGAGAACATAGAGATAAAGAGAGAGAGAGAGAGAGAGAGAGAGAGAGAGAGAGAGAGAGAGAGAGAGAGAGAGAGAGAGAGAGAGAGAAAGAGAGAGAGAGTCAGAGAGAGAGAGCGAGAGAGCGGGGGAAAGAGAAGGAAAAAGAACAATACAAGAGAAAGAGAAAGCGGAAGAGAAAGATACAGAGAAAGAGAAAGATATAAATACAGAAAGAAAGCCACAAAAGAAAGAAATAAAGAAAGACGGAAAAAGTAAGAAAGAAAGACATAAATAAATGTAGAAATAAATCAAGAAAGAAATAAAGAAAGACATAAAGACAGAGAGCTTAGATAAGGTTGCGATTGGACGATTTATGTTTCGCTAAAGCTTACTCTGGTTTACTGTGGCGTTGACGCTGTGTAGCTGGGCACCGACGAGGCTTGGCGTCACAGCCGGCCACCCATGCGACACCAAATAGTTTAGACAGGTTTGCTGCTGGGTGTTTTACGTTTAACTAAAACCTACTCTAGTTTACTTTGGTGTTGGTGCTGTGAAGTCTTTGTAGCTGGGAGCCGACGAGGCCTGGCGTCACAGCCGGCCATCCATGGGACATCAAACAGTTTAAATAGGTTTGCCGTTGGATGCTCTGGCTTACTTTGGCGTTGATGCTGTCGAGTCTTTGTAGCTGGGAACCGACGAGGATTGGCGTCACAGCCGGCCACGCGTTGGACACCAAACAGCTTAGATAGCTTTTCCGTTGGATGATTTACGTTTGACCAAAGCTTACTCTGATCTACTTTGGTGTTGATTCTGTCAAGTCTTTGTAGCTGGGAACCGACGAGGCTTGGCGTCACAGCCGGCCACACATGGGACACCAATAAAGAGAAGCAAAAGAGAAAAGAAAGAGGTAGAGAAAGAGAAGGAGAATAGGGAAAATAAAAGGAAAGACAAAGAGAAAAAGGGAGAAGTAAAAGAGAAAAGAATCAGGAAGAGAAAGAGAAAGAGAAATCAAAGAGACAAGAAAGAGAAAGGCCGAGAGAGAGAGAAAGAAAAAGAAAAGAAGGAGAAAGACCAAGAGAAAGAGAGAAAGAGAAAGACAAGAGAAAATAGTTTGTGTATCTCTAGAAACTTCTGACCACCGGCTCCGCCGGCTCTATGTTATACATACTTACATACACACACATATATGTAATGTGTAGGCAATCACATCAACACCTGCCATCTGAAAGAGTCTGCGCGCATCTAGGAGTAGTGGGGCAACACCCAATTTTTATGCCCACTTTCTTAGAGCACTACGGGATTCAGTCCTGAGAATCGTCAATCCGGGCCACACCCCGAAAAAGCATTCAAGTTCTTCTGCACCACTGGATTGAAGATTGAAGATTGAAGACTGCACAAAGACTCTTTATGAAGATCGCCAATCTTGGCCAACCCCAAAACACTTTCAAGCCTGAAAGTGCTTTACCACTGGATTGAAGATTCAAACTTGACATCTTTCACAGAAAGGTTTTTCCAAGAATCTTGTCCTCGCACTTTGAATCCAGCCATTGCAGGAACTTGGAGTGTTGCCGATTAAATGCATATGACTGCAGACGGATGCGCGTACTTGGTTGCAGAAGTCTTTTTTCAACCCGGCGTATTGGGACAACACTGGAATTTGGCATTTACTATTTTAAAGATTCTGGAGCTCAAGATTCAAGATCCCCAAAAAAGTTCGTAGACACACTTTCAAGTGCTTTTGGCGAGCCTGTTGTGGGCTATGCTCATGTTGACCCTTTTCCAGGAGGTAAACACCGTTTTTCATGTGTGATTGGAATTTTGAATATAGTTTGGTTCATAGTTTTCAAAAATGTGTTTATGCTCAACATTGCTCAACTACAGCTTATATAAACAAATCCTTTCCAAATAGGAGCTACATTAGAGTACAAGTATAGTTTCGGGCAAACTCCAACTAATGTTTAACAAACTAGATAGGCTTCTTCGCCAATATCATCTAAGTGTTAGATATCATCTAATGAGAACACAACCCAATGAGCTTTTGATAATGACAACTAAATAGAGACTACTTCTCAAATATAGCTCATATTAAGTATGGCTAAGCATTTCAGGGGACTTCCAAAAGGAAACTCGAACTACGATTTGTGTTATTTATCCTGGCCGTTTTGCAACATAAGAAGGTCCGAAATTAAACTTGTTGGACGGTGTTCCAAGAGGAAATTTCATGGGCAGAGGTTCAAATTCTAAAACTGCTTCGAAAGATGGATTCTAGCTGAATCGGTTGTATTTAAAATTCTATTTGCAGGAAAACAAAATTTATTCTATCTCAAAAGGTGGAGGTAGTAAATGAGCACATGTGGAGAGGTAGTTCCAAAGGAGGGGGTGGCGGTGTGTGAATATACATTCATGTGTGTACATACATTTATACATATATATATACGCGCTATATATACACATACACACACACATATAGTACCCCTAAAGATCCTACGCCTCTTGTTAAACCACTGTGAAATACAGTGTTTTGAGCATTACACCTACCCTTGTTTGCTTCCTGGAAAGGGCCAACATGCCATAGCTAACATGAAGCAAGCCGCTCACCAAAAGCACTTGAAAGTTTGTCTAACTAATAACCTGAAAGTGTTTCCACTGGATCGCTAAGCACTTGAAAGTATTTTACCACTGGATGAAAAAGTCAAGATTGAAGATTACACAGAAAACTTTCCTGAGAATTGTCAATCATGGCCAAACCCAAACAACATTCAAGTTCTTCAGAATCATCCATCCTGGTCAAACCCTAAAAATGATCAAGTTGTTCTAAAACTTTGAACGTATTTTACCACTGAATTGAAGATTCAAGATTAATTGACATATTTCACGGAATGCTTTTCCGAGAATCTTATTGAACACCGAGAGTGTTGGGACAAACTTGATGTTTGTAAAAAATCCAAAAATTCTGGGATTCAAGATTCCCAGAATATATTTGCTCAGATTCTTGAACCTTAAGCCCATACATTGCTAAATTTTCAAACATTTTGAGACTCAAGATTCAAGATTCCCAGACGATATTTTCTCAAAGTCTTGAATCTTGAGCCCGGGAATTTCTAAACATTGTTAAACATTTCTGAGTTGTTCTGATACTCTTGGATGTATTCAAACTCTTTCAGATTGGAGACGCTGATGTCATCGCCTTTGTCACATATGTGGATCTTGTTACTGAGGTCTGTGACGGAGGTCCTTGTTACGCAGGTCTGTAACGGGAAAACATTTCCTGACAAGCAGTATCAGTAGCACAAAGTGATGGCTATGTAACGAGGTTTGTAACGAGACAAAGCGAAGCGCAGTACGCAAAGCACGCCTCCGCAGCTCCAGCTTGATTGCAGCTACTCAACGCAAGCCAAGCTGCGGCAAGAAGCAGGGTCGCTGGCCCGGGCCGGGGTTGGGTCTGTAACGAGGTCTGTAACAAGGCAGAGCGAAGCGCAGTACGCAAAGGGCGCCTCCCCAGCACCAGCTTGCTTGCAGCCATTCAACGCAAGCCAAGCTGCAGCAAAAGGGGGGTCGCTGGCCCGGGCCGGGGTTGGGTCTGTAATGAGGTACGCAAGGTCTGTGCCGAGGCAAAGCAAAGCACAGTACGCAAAGCGCCGCCGCAGCTCCAGCTTGATTGCAGCTATTCAACGCCAAGCTGCGGCAAAAAGAGGGCAGTCACGTCACTGGGTTTGTTCATCTGAGGGGTGTAACGAGGGTGTGTAACGAGGGTGTGTAACGAGGGGTGGTGTGACCTCAAAAAAAACCAATGCCATGTATGCATGCGTGTGTATCATATACACATATGGCACACCCCTAATTTTGACACAAAATCCAAGAAGAGAAAAGACACTGGCAGGGGGTACCATATATATATATATATATATTATATTTATATAAAATGTATATGCACACACCGCCACCCCGCCCCTTCGACTACCTGTGCAGTCTGCTCATCTACTCACCTTTGTACGATTCCTTATCCAAATAAGACTTCTAGAATCCCTGCTTCAAGGTAGTTTTAGAATTTGAACATCTAATCCCTTGAAATTTCAATCTTTGGAGCACCGTCAAACAAGATACAAAAGGGACATAATGCAAGTAACGCAAATCCTACTTCGAATTTCCTTGCAGAAGTTCCTAAAATGTTTACCCATATCTCATATGAGTTGTGTTTGAGAAGCAAGTCTATTCTAGTTTTATTACCAAACGCAGTTGACTTACAATCGTATCGGATTAAATCTGTACGACGTAAACGGTTTTTGGGAATACATTCCTGTTTGTAATGTGTTGCTAAAGGCTAATTGAGTTTTACCCGAAATTGTATCCAGATTGTAGTTTGCCTCCTATTTGGAAACGATTTGTTTGCTTAAACTCTAATCGAACTTAAAACAAACTTGGAAAATGTATTCAATACTAAACTCTGTTCAAAACTACAAATCTACTTGAAATAACACCTTACTTGGAACGGACATCATAAATTGGGACACTTCTCTAGGCTTCTGCGGCTTTGATTTGCCACAAATGGGAAAGCTCAAGGTTTCTCAGCCAAAGGGCACTAGAACTGGGATCTTTACATTATATACCTGAACATTGCCTTGTAAATGGTGGTTTCCCTGATTTTGGTGGAAAAAGCCATGTTTCAGTTGGGCCAACTGAATCTGAGCCCAGAACCGCGTGTATATGAATATGGCGCCGCCCCACCCCCTTGTGGCTTCTCTGCGTGGTAGCAAGTTTTTCATGACTTCCCCCCCCTGCCTTAATACCGGGTATGTAGACACCTACATGACAGTACTAAGAAAAATGAGCATCGGACAGTACTAAGAAAAAAGAGCATCGGCGCTCATTCTCAAAGCCTGTCGGATGTCCTTCATCTGCTGTCAAAGCACATGCGACTCCTATCCATACAGTGAACCAACCTGTCTTCAGCTCGTCTGTCATTTTGTGTGTCAACTTAATTTCTTGTCACCATGGTCTGCAAGCCCACTCACATGTGATTACATCTACTGCAAAAAATGTTCCAAGCTGAACAGCCTGCGCGCTCAAATCAAGCAAAACGGGGGCGGGGGGTGCGCAGCATAAGATTCTTTCTTGCCTTTTTCTGAAAACATCCGAAAAATTGGAATAAACACGTCAATGCAAAATCAAACCTCCCCCCCTCCAGGGGTTTCAATCCCCTGGGGTGGGAGGGTGTGGCCCATGAAGCCGAAATCACACGCGAACCGAATTCATCTTTAAAGACCGGGCGTGGCCTCAAAGATTCTTTCTGGCTTGCCTTTTGTTCTCACTGGTGTGGAAATACACCCAGATGTGCGGACATTGGCACACCGCAGCTGTACCACTGACTGCCAGTGGCGATACTGCGGCTGAAGACGTTGTTCACATGTTTCAACAGCGCGCCGCAACACAGGGCGGCGAACATGTTGCGTGACGCTGACGGAGTTCTTGAAACCCACAGGGAGTGGCCGCCAAGTAGCCAGAACCCGACGGGCCCAGGTTCTGTGCTTTCAGTTGAGGGAAGCATCCGGAGAGCTGTGGCGAACCTCACAGGAACAGACGAGATTGGCCACCTGCGAGGAGCGGCTAGGCGCGGAGGTGGTCGCAGAGTCATTTGAGGAGATGCAGGAGAGACTGACGCGAGATCCTCATCGGCCGGGCTATCGCGATGTTACCGGAGAGGCGGTCGTCGATGAGGCTGGAGAAGAAGAAGAAGAAGTGGAAGGCGGAGAAGCAGATGGCGATCCAGTCAGAGTGGAAGGATACCGTAGAGGTGCTCCGAGAGCCCGACGTGATGATGGTGCAGGAGATGGAGATTGAGCAGGAAGAGGTTGGCAGTCGAGGAGGAAGCGAAGAAAGGCTATCGAGTTCCTTGCCGGAGCCCGAAGTAGAAGACAATATGAGTCGACAACGAACGGAGCAGAGCGTGAATGCTGTCAGAGAGAACATGAATCTGGACGGCTTGCCGATTCAGAACTTCGGACCGGTGAGGAGAGCAGTAGATCATCAGGAATGCGGATCAGCCCTATTTCAATGAGGTGTTCCTTGGCACGTTCCCGGAAGTCGAGGAAGTGACGCAGGAGCACAAGGGCGAGGACTACTGGATCTTCGACCCGATCAAGGAGGTGATACAGCGGCACCACGTGAAGGAACGAAACGCCAGGTTCAAACCGGCCGAGGTACGAACCTGTCCAATCCCGCTACGCGCGAGATCGCCGGTGGAGACCGTCGAGAAGAAGTCCCTCTCGCCCTTCAACGACAAGGTCTACGGCCTCGACGCTCACAACTCGCGCCCGCTGGGACAGTGGCGCAACCTGGAGCAGCTGCGGATGCTGGGCGCTTACGCTCCGCCCGGCTCCGCGCCCTTCGACCTTGTGATAGAGTATAGGAAACGCACGGCAGTCTCTCAATTCTCTCAACACGCGGTCTGTCCTCTGCCTCCCTTCGCCAGGAGGCTCACTCTCACGCCAAGCAAGTCCATCATCAAGATTCACCTCCTCATCCGCTTCACCAATCCTCACTTCTTCTCTCCTCCTTTGCCTCCTTTCTGCAGGTCCAGCGTCTCAGCCACCTTTCGAGGAGCCAACAGATCGGAGGCATAAGCCAGGGTGAACGCCTCCCGTGGCATGGCACCGTGAAGCTTGTGTTGGAGGACGGAACAAACAGTTTGGGGAGCACTTTGCTTCTTCCTGCTTGACGCGCTGCTTGAAACCGTAGACGGGCTCCAACCTCATCTTCTGAACCATCCTCGCTCACCGCTGCCTTGCAGTCCAGCCGCACATGCAAAGGAGCTCTCGTTCCTCATCGCCTATTGCCTGACCCTCAACACTGGAGGTTCGCTCCCTCCCCGAGCCGCGGCGGGCAGCCCCGCCCAAGCCATCGCTCGGGCCTTAGCTTTGGCAGCTGCTTTTGCTGCTGCTCGTCCACCCACCTTAAGAGGAATCAATTTTGCCGACCTCCGTTACGCTTGCCTCCTCCTTTTTTCCTTTCCCGGTCCAAAAGTGTTCCTTGAAACTTCTCTGCTGTTCACGCCTTTGGCTTCCTTTAATTCTTTCCTCGCCTCTCTTCACCTGTTTCGCTGGGCCTCCTCGATGTAACCTCCTGCGTGCCTCCTCAGTGGAGATCGGCTATCTTCTCACCTTTCTCCCTCCCGTACACCTTCCACCAAACGCTCTTTCTCTCCTCTTTCTCTCTGCCCCTCTGTCACCCCCTTTCCTCTAGCAATCAACCTGCGGATATGTCCCTCACTTGATGAGCTCATACGCGCCTCTTGCCCTTGTCGTTCGCTGAGGATGCCGGCGATGTAGACGTCCTCCTCTCTTTCCGCTTCCTGCCCTCCGATTCCTCCTCACTCTCTAATGGCTTTTGCTTCACACCTGATGCTCCACAAATCTGAAGGTGGGGACCTGCCTCCCCACGCTCCTTTTTCTCCTTTCCTCCACTGCTCTCTTTCTCCTTCGCAATGTCCTCACCAACAAAGCCAGATGACCAAGACCGCTTGCTCTTCTTCTCCGTTTCCCTTTTCTCCTCCTTCTTTCTCCTCCTTCTTTCTCCTCTTTCTCTTTTTCTCACCCTCTCTTTCTTCACTCTCCTCTCTCTCACCAGCCTCTGTCTGGACCACCTTTCACCTCCCCAGCACCTCCTCCATCAGGAGCAGCAGCTCCAAGTGCTCCCTCTGCAGGAGCACGGGGAGGGAGTGGGATTGCTGGCCCAAAACTCAAGCTCCCCTTGGAGGAGCCTAACTCTGTCCAGGGCCCGACTCCAAAAGCGAAAAGATCGGTACCCCAGACAGAGTTCCTTTGCTCTATTAAGGCTAATGCACAGGTCACACTGACACACACCTTCGGAGGTGTGCTCCAGTGAACCCATGAAGCCGAAATCTCGCGGACATGCAAACTGATTTCATCTTCAAAGACCGGTGCGTTACCTCATATGAATGCACATGGTGTTGGTCAAAATAGAAGTGAGTAGAAACATTCCTTTCGCCGGCCTTCTGTCCTTTCGCAGCCCTCAGTTTTCCTTTCGCGTCGTTGTCTTTGCAGCTCTTTCGCGTTCCAAATCGCTGGACTTTCGCGATGCAGGTTTTCCCTTTGGCGGTAGACACTTTAGGACCACCCTTTACAAAACTTAAGACCTGCAATTTATAATTGCCCCCCATGTATCCATATGTGTATATCAATGTGATGATTGAGTTTGATGGATGTCCTGGGTTTTGACACAAACTTCGGGAATACCTAGAGGGCGCAGCCAGCACAGCTGGTGTGATGCGCAGCCCGTAGCAAGATTCATAACCAACACCGCGGCCTTGCGCATGGCCAGCTTCTTTATCCTCTCCTCGGCCTGTGGCGGCAATCACTTGGAACTCGATGCCAGGCTGCTAGAAATCTTCCAAACCAACCAGTGAATGCATCTATGTTCAAGCAAACTGACCGAACAAAGGACACCACCGCATTGCTTACAATCATGCCACCTGAAACAAGGGATCCCCAAGCAAAGGATTTTTACCCAGGTGAGCTCAAAGCGCCTGCACTTCGCTCTTGCGCGTCTCCCTAGCAGCTTTGGTGGTCTTCTTCCATCGCCCATACCTGGCTGTACAGCTGATGCATCCTAGCTGGAGTTGATTGCTTGTGATATTCATTGTTTTTAGTGCATGTGCTGAGCGATAGAAAGAATTAAAGCATGGTTCCATATCTATGCTTGTCACCAAGCAATACGTCGTGGCCTAACCCCTGAATCGAATTCGGACCAACAACCTGCGCACAACACAGCACAATGCTTAAATAGGCACGGTTAAACATGCGATCCAAGGTGGCGCACGCTGCCACGACGCGAAGAAATGCTTGGTAGGTGGCACGATGCAAATCGGACAGGAGGCTCTGCACATGGTCCTTGGCTTGAAGTCCGATTGCTTGATCAACTAACTCACTTCCTGAGTGGATTGGTCAAGAAAAGGGGCAAGTTCCTTTCTTGCAGTAAACCGGTCTTCCCAAAACGTATGAAGTCCAGTAAATCAGCGAGTGAGTCAAGTGAAGTTTCTTCTTCTCTTGGTCCAAACACCACAGTCGCTCTGAAGGATCATATCACCAGGTCGGGTTGGAAGCAACAGCTCCGCTGTGCTGAAACATTTCTCACTGCCAGTGCCTTTTACATGCTCTGTTGCCTAGAGCTGCGGCTAGCCAACATTCTGCTATCATCCAAAAGCAGCATGATTGACATTGACCGAATGCAGACACTGAAACGACACTTGGCAAAAAAGAGCATGTCATCTTCAGAAATGACCCTCGGAGATTGTCTTTCAACACGAATTTGCATAAGCGAACAAAGGTTCTTCACGCTGTTTCTGAAGCATCCCTGAATATGCTTCAGGTTCTGTCGAAACAAACTGTAGCTGCACTTGCCTCAACAATCATATTCCTCACGACAGCAGCTTGCACAAATGACTACACATAAGGCCAACAAATGTGAACATCTCAAAGAACTGAGGTTTCTTAGTAAACCTATAATGCACATAGTCACTTGACCCTTCACCTCCGGCAAAAATAATCCACATCAAAGCGGCCACGAGCACTTCGTTCAGGATTGCGAGCGCCTGGAAGGGTGTTTGCAGGTTGGCCTTGGGCTCAACTTTAGTTAATGAACCATCTCTGCGTAATCCTTGAATGCCCGCCATGCACACATATCCATCATCTTGATGCATCAGCTGCATGTTGCAAAGATGCTAGAAACCAGGTTTACGTACAACGACAAACCTAAATTGCAAAAAGGCACGCGCCACATGAAACTGGACACTCGCGCACACGCACAAAACACAACTACAAACGTTTTCTGTGCTAGCTGCTAGCTCATCCCCGCAGGCCTCTTTGAGAGGTGACTCGTTCGGCTCGGTACCTAAGCTGAAGGTAGCTGTAAGCAACTTAATCGCTAACCACTTTTCGCTGTCAAGCCACAGTGTGAATGTTTCTTCGCTGCACTCGCGCATGCAAGCGACATGTAGTGCAACCTCCAATCAAGGGCGGGGATCGTCTGGGCTACCAACTGCTGTGCTCCTTCGTGTCGACGCTGATGCACAACCACGGCCTTGTTGAGTATCCATCACGCGCAAGCAACCGCAAATATAATGAGACACGGAATGCCAGTTGTTCAAAAACATACTATCCCGGCAAGTGACCGCAGACACTGGTCAAGCATAATTAGCACATATTAGGAATCTGCGCGGGAAACATGAAAGTAGCGTAGCAAATGCTCGCTGCTTCTGGTGAGAATTTCCTGCAATGACCACGCAAGGTCTATAGAAGGTCTTGCACGCGCTCTTCAAACAGAAGCCTTTTGAACGCCTCCTTTGGAAAGAGGACTCGCGCAAAACATCTCTGGAGAAAAACTTAACTTCATTCAAAATAGCACAGCAGCACAGTCATGCGCGCAAAAAGGCTGTACAGGTGCTATATGTGTTGGCCAAGGGCTGAACAGCACTACAGCTGATGCACCCTGGCCACCTGACTGGTCTCCAGCTGTCAGCCCAATGCACTTTTGGAAACTTACCCAGGCAGCAACGCCGGGACTTTCAATCTATGATCCAATGCGCTATAACATCTCACAAGAAAGTGAACACTCGGGCACATGCGCAAAGCCGCAGCGTGGCGGCATGCGTGAGCAAAGGGATATGATCAAGGTAAAGTGCATCTGACCTATCGCGCATCAAGGTTGTAAGCGCTGCCACATTGGCGATGTGCCAACGCTCTGGTGCGCCCCCGGAACTGGCCAGCCGTTTCTGGGTATGCGGGCTTGGGGGTTCCTTTGTCAGGCTCATGCTCCCAGCTCTGCACGTGTCTGACCTCCAAGCCATGTGCTGATCGGCGCTCAAGTGGACGATGAAACGCGGAAAAAGCTAAGCTTTGAGTGTGGTACACATCATATACGGCGCAGGTCCATGTACAGTAGCCCCTTTGGCTCATGCTGCTAAAAATTGGGGCGGCCAGGTGCGGCCTTTTGGCAGTTTCCGTGCGCTGGCACCACGCATCTACTTTGTCCTTCGCTCATCAAAAACTGTACCAAAGGAGCTGGCTTGCAAAGACTGAGCTGACATCGATGATTCCCTGCAGTGGCATCAAGCGCGTCATCAGCGCCGTCACCCTCATCATTATCACCATGCCCTTTTTGACGCCAGCTTCATCATGACGATTGACACACTGTCATAACAGCAGTTTGACCAGCTCAACCGCCACCGACAGTTTCACCAGCACCACCAGCACCACCATGTTCAGCAGTCATCACTATCATGACGATCATTAGCATCCAACATCATCTGGTCATCCATCTACCACCAAGCTCCTAGTCATTTCAGGACCAGGCCATCACAATCCGGCGACAAGGCTGTCCTTGCGATCACCTTACCCATTCTCTCACCAAAGAGCAGGTTCCATGTCACGCTACAGTAACCCATTGAACAAGCACTGAGAAAAACAACACTTGAGCCAAGCCCCAGCCACATGCAGCAAACAAAAGGCGGTATTTTGTTGCCCATGCAACCAGGTTTCTTGGGCTTTCTGTTCAGTACACTGCGTGCGCTTGACCGCTCATAGGAAGCTTGGCGATGATATAGGTAGGTTTCGGAGAGTGACAGCTCAGGCAGTTCTGAAAAGGCATGAAGGGTACAAGTGACGCAGCCGAGCTTTGCACGCAGGATTCTACTTCAACACGCCTATGCCAGAATCGAGTATCCCAAAACAGTCCCGGCAACGGCACACGTTTGCCGTTAGAATATGATTCAAGTCGCTTTTCGGAAACCCCTAATTAAGTTCATTGAATGCATCAACACACAGGGCACAAACAGCATGAATTCTCACAACTTTTTTTGTAAGTCTTTGATCAACAAACCATTTGAAGGAACTGCTGCACACAGGCCACAAACAGCATGAATTCTCACAACTTTTTTTGTAAGTCTTTGATCGACAAACCACTTGAAGGAACTGCTTAAACAAGGGACATTCATGTGTGCTGATCAAGTGGAGTCCCCCTACGTAAACACAAACAAAAACGCACATGCACAAATCCCAAGTCACCGCACCAAGGTCCCGTTGAGCCCCTGGCGTGCGATCCGCAGCCTCCACCAAGGAGTGAAGCTCTGGAGTTGGTGCAGCGTCCCTGGCACGAAGGCCAGGACCAAAGGAGCCATTGGGGAGGCGAAGCTTCTGAAATAAAGGGACAACGATCAATTTGAAGAATCTAGGCCCATTGGTATCGCCGCCCCGCAACGGATACAACACCCTTGAATACTTGCTGATCTGTTGCTTCATCTGGATCGGATGTCAGCTGCTTGCAATGTTTTCACTTTGCTCAACCAACTGTTAAGCTGGCTGACCAAAGACGGAATATTTCTGTAGTGGTCAAAAGCCACTGGAAAATAAGTGTTGATGAAGATTGACCAAACATGTAAGGTGGTCAATCAGGCAAGCCAAGAAACGTAGTTGGCCGCATATTTCAACATGTGACGTAGGGTGAAGGGGGGTTGGGCACAGCGATTGGCCGGGTGTCTGTGCATGATGCGAAGGGGCGAGCTCAAATACAGGAATCCCAAATGTCAGCGCCCTTTTGCTCCTCTGTCATTCACTGCAATCAACTGGGAGCGGCAACCACATCTTGGAGCCTGGATCATTGTCGGCCATGTCAGCTGTCCTCTCTTCAACTAACAAGAGCGGTGACCGACTCCTCACTCTAAGAACGCTGTACACGGACAAGGGATTCCGGGCTGCTTGGCAGGCAGGAAAGCTTGTCCAAGGGCAGCCACAGGAAAGCCACGACTTACCACCCAAACACAATCAACCACATCTACTTCATACACAGGACTGTACTTATAACGCACAACTCCGGCAAGGTGAAGTGGCATTTGCCTGGCTATCATTACCAGCAATCTTGTCAGTTGCCGCGGGCTTGGCCCTGCACATCTGACCTTGAGTTGCAACACTACACAAGTCAACTGGTAACCGAAATACCTGCCAATTCTTGATTGTAGCCGATGTGGTGAGGCTGCCAGCAACAACCTTTTGGTAACATATCAGTTTTAATAGTGTATATATATATATATATGTATATACATATATATGTATGTACATGCCTCTGCCTCTGCACCTCCAAAGAAACTAGTTCCACTCAATCCCAGCATGCTGCCGCCGAGATGATTCTTGACTGCTCTCTTTGGATGGCAACAATGCGCGAGCCAGCAAGAATAATGATGAAGCAAGCCCTTTCCCCTTCATGCAGCTCAAAGTTCTTTTCAAACCAAACAGCATGTTTTGAGTGGCCCTTGCACTTGTGACAGTCACCAGAGGTGTGCATCTAGGTGGGCCTGGAGATCCCGGGAGTTCAGCGAAAGCAAATCCTCCGCCGCGTCTCGCACGCGTGTAGCGCCCGAAGCCGCGAACCCTGGCGCGCCCAGCGCACCGCGGGCAGACATCTGGCGAAGTGGCTGCTGCCAGTTCATGCGTCCCGAGACCTGGGAGGTGACTGGTCACACCCCTGGACAGGTTGGATACGAGCATGCCACACCGCCTGAATCCGTTAGTGCATTTGAGGAATGTTGGGTCATGACTCCTTTATTCGTCAAAGATTGGCAGAGACGAAGTCCCGTTGGACACGATTAAATTGGATCATAAGATCTATAGCTTCAGCAAGAGCCATACCAATCAACCATGCCTCTTGTAATAGAGCTTTTTCAGTGCGGTACTTGCTGGCTCACAGGCATGACAAGACACAAGCAAGCATATACGAGTGAACTTGTTTTGCACAATCGACACGCTCTAAATATCACGACATGATGGCGCATGTGCCCCAACGCATAGCTGGCGGAACCCCAACGATCTATGAAACACAAGTTGATGCAATCTGTACTTCTGAATGCATCAATCACTTCTAGGCTTTGACGATGATGCTACTATATACTTGTACAGCTGGAACCGACAAATGATCCCATCCCATATACTTGGGTTTCTTTCGGATGCTACACACATGATTGCCCTTTGGTGCAGCGAGCACCGTTAAACGGGCGCCCCCTGAATGGGCAAGCACGTGAGCAGCGCCCAAATTCCATTGACTGTTGCTTCTAAGATGGTTACAAAGGTTTACCAAAAGTATGAAGCTAGGTGGTAGAATCGGTAGAACCTGTACCAAGATCAAGATGTCCCTTTTGGGCGCTGCTGAACTCGAAGGAATTCAGTCGGGAAGCGCAGCACTTCCTGAGCCGCTCCGCAGTATCTGTCGCCAGCTTCGCCATGATCTTCTCTACGACCTGGCGATCGCTTGGCGCGATCGGCTGGGCATGCCGATTTTGAAGGGTGCGCCAAATGACAAAGTAGATGGCACAATGTATTTGATGTCCGGCAAGTCAAGGGATGATTGAAATTGTGCCACATACTGTCACACACACACACACTTCCCCAAACCGTACCTTGCTTGGGATTGGCTTCAAGGACAACGCCATGCAACATACCCCTATTCGGGGTTGCTTATTATAACACGCACAGCATTGCGTTTTGGTCAGAAAGCCCTTCAGTCAAGCACTCGCATCTCTGAACTGAAATAGGGCAAGCTCTTACAATTGCGACGGCGTACATTGCACCTGCCGGAAAGCGAACATGTTTGAGTCTTCACACATGTAAGTAAGGCCACCTAAGCGGCCGCTCTCTAGATGTTCAGGATACCACTTTCTGGCTAATGTGTCACAATGGCAGGAGTACCTTGCACGTGCAATTTCAACATGTGCTAGGCTACACGTTTTTCTCCATGACTCTGCGCTTTCGGTTCCACAACACTTGGCCTTCCGCGGCAGCAGCCGGATGTCTTGAGGGCGCGCAACCAAGACCTCTGCCAAGTTGGAGGCCACCCGGGCAGAGAAGGGCTGCTTCAGCCTGAAGGCGGAAATGGCTTGGTGGGCGTGTGTTGTGGTGGTTGGTGGTTGTAGCTGGTGGTGGATGTGGCCGTTGTGGTTGATGTGATTGGCCTATGCTGAGAACCTTGTGCTTGCTTTGCTGAGGCGTCTGTTGTGGTTGGCGCTGCCGATGCTGTTGGTGGCTAGTGTGGCTGCGTTTGACACGATTAGTTTGCTCGGTCCGGTTGCTATGGTTGGCGTGCGGGTGTTGCGTAGATGAGTGGCGAACGATTTGTAAGACTATCTCCTCAAACACGCAACATACATTACTCTAGGGATGTGCTTCGCGCGTGCTAGACGTATGATAAATATGCTAACCATGTACTCAACCCTAGGAATGGAACACAATGTCTAGACAACATAGACATTAACTAGATACATGCTACAAATGTGTCAAGCCAAGCAACTGAACATCTAGTAGAAACGAGTTAAACATGTTAAGAACCGATCAAGCAGCTAGCTGCTAGACAAATGCAACACATGTCGAATGGAGTTGCATTAGAAACAAGCTGTAAACATAATCGACATAATTGGAACACACGCGCGGAATACACCAAACACATCCGATCCATGCACTGCCTGCTGTAGATCTGCATTTCACATGGTGCCAAATTCAAGCCGGCTATAGACTAAAACTTAGCCAGTCTGATTTTGGACGTGTGCTTAATTTGCAAACATGTGCTAAACATAAGCCGGGCACATGCTAGACACACGCAGGTCCATGCCAAATAAACATGTGTCCATTTTGTAATAGAACCATGAGGTGCATACAATTTTGTATGCCTAACATAGACATGCATACTTTTAATTGTATGCTAAGGATATGCAAGACACATACCACACAACAGGTGAGTTATGAGGATGGGCTTGATTCCAGATTCACAAACACATCCATAAGGATCCGTTGTAGTTGTAGGCGAAGAATGCTCATCATACCTTTTGTCACCAAATTCCACAATCATGCACACACTGAAGCAGGGGATCCCAAGGAAAGCACCTACATCATAGGTTTGTGCATAAAATTGGCAAACACACCAAAACCGCTCAAGGAAAAGGGGCGGATAGGCCGAGCGTTCCTCCCTCACTGGCGTCCTTTTTGCCGAGCAGCGATGGGCCAAAGCTTCCGAAGATCTGGCCTGTCTCCAGGGTGCCCAGCAGCTCCTCGAGAAGTCGGGAAAATATTTACATCAAAAGGTGATGGGCTCTCATTTTGAGCGGGGAAAAACGTGACATGTAGTTTTCAGTTGATGTTTCTGGTGAACCCCACAACCCCGCCCGCCCACCACTGTGCCCAAACATTGCAACAGCTTGCCATCGCAACCGTGACAGCTTGACTTGTGATATCGTTGAATAAGAAAGGGGGATACATCCAGATTTGCGTTTTAACATGATTGAATCAAGGCTTCATCCAAGGGGCACTGACTCCGAAACGCACGACCAATCTCCTACCAATTTGCGGTTGGTTCAGGCCCAACATGCATCTGCGATCTCGCGGCACAAAACCCGAGAGCATGTTGTGGAGGATCGACAGAAGCAGCTTCCGGCTGTGAACCACCAGCTTTTTCAGGCAGCTGTTCAGCGGGATCAGCACTCGCTTGACACAGGCAAACACACATCCTTATCCTTATCCAGCGCTGTGCCTGTCCTGGAATGTTTCTGGCCCTTCCAATCACCTCTCAATCTACTGCCGGCTACTCTGGCTGAGGGTCGACCTGAATCAAAGGTGCAAATATTAAACATTTGCAGGAGGCAACAAGGCATCTCCGCTTGAGAACAAAAGCTTGCTTGGACCAAGCCTTGACTGAGGGCTCCAGGGTCACCCAATTGAATCCTAATCATGATCATGGAGCGTAAAGCCTCTCCGAGCTTCGAATTCAAGGGCAACTTCGCTTGTTGGGCATAGTTGATCCTTTCCTGGCGCCCACCCACAGACTGTCTTCCTCCCCCCAACTCCCCCTCCCCGCCCAAACCCCAGCTTGCCTGGGATTCTTTCGTTTTTGCCACGGGTTTATAAACATGCTGAGACCATTGAGGATAGCTATCCTGGTCCAAAGGCGGTGATGAGGCAGTCTGCCTTGTTGCAAGGGCAGCAACTCCAGGTGGGTCAAACGCAGGATACACATGTACTCGCATGGTTGCACAAGGCTTACGCCCCTTTCAGCTCGCAGGCGTAGCGTATTAGACGGTCAACCTAAACCCGCCACGCCCCCTACCCCAAGCCCCCAAGACTCCCCCCATCCCGACCGCTCCTGTACGTTTCGCTTCTGCAGCTCCACAGTGCCGCTCACCACCACATACCAAGCCTGCTCCTCGTTCGAGCCCTCGCCTGGGATCGCATGAGAAATTGGTTACCACGAAACCTCTCCAGCCAGGTCATGACATATCCAGCCTTTAGCCATACAAAGGGCAAAAATAAGTTACATTAATGTTTTAAGAATCCGCAAATTGAGCACTAGACAAACGTCCATGCATGCCGACATTGACTGTCAGACTGTCAGACAATTGCCATGGTGGCTTGAGCATACCTGACAAAGAGTGGCATTAATGTGTTCTCTGCTTGCGGTGCGGGACAATTGCGGGGGGATTCAAGACACGCTTTCTCAGGATGGCCGACATCTTGGAAATCGGAGCTCTATATAAGAAGATTTGGCTCCCCGTGATCAAAGAATTCGGAAGGCTGCATACCCCATTTCAACAGCCCTACGTGCTCTCTCCCCCTCACATGGCTGTTCCCCCACTTGGCGCCTGAACCCCAAGCGGTCAAACGGAAAAAGAGAGGCTGTGAAATCCCTGCGTCTCATTGCACTCTTTGCAAAATCTCTCTGCGCCAGTTCAATTGTTTGAACTTTGAACTGTTGGAATCGCCAGGCCCCTTTCTCGCGGATGCGTTCCCAAACCTCTCACCGGTCGAGGCTCGGAGCAGCAGCTTGCCCTGGGCGTGCCTCTCCTGGTGGAAGCAGTTGGCCGCATGGTGGTTCCCCGCCTTGGCTCCCTCCATGCCAGGCAGGCAGCTCACTAGGAACTCCCGCTTCTGTTGCTCCAGCTCCTTGACCTCGTGCTTTGCGTCTCATGGTGGGAAATTGCCTGTCATTTTGAAGGGGATTCCCTTGGCGCCGATTCACTCTCTAAAAAAACAAGACTTCAAGGCAAACTAAATCACGGTATATACCTCAAAGCCAGCCAAAAGCGGACTGGCCGAGGCGGGTGACAATTACCACACAACCCACGGGTAATGCTTTTCATCCAGTGTCTCAGCATGTCTCAGCACCTTTAATCTGCTCCCCCTATTAATAAATACGGCCCCCCCTATTATAAACAAATCCACCCACATATATATATAATATATATATATATATTATTAATTGGGGTTTTTGGGGTTGGGTTTTTTTTGCTTTTCCAACAATGTGAGGGTTCACATAGGATTTGGAGGAAATGGATTGAATTGTAAGGTCCGCGAGTAAGCGGTTTAATAAGGAAATTTGATGTATCATTCTATTTGTTTACCAGTTTACTAGTTGTTTGTTTGCAGCCAGGCAGGTTAATTAGCCAGCATGTACGGGAGAGAGACAGTCGCAGCTAGACAGCTAGACAGCTAGTCGCAGCTGAGGCTGGAAGCTTGCTAAAAGTGCCCCCTAATAAGGATTCCAAGACTTTAGTATTGGTTTAGTATTGGCGCAATGGAAAATCAATT
Organism: Effrenium voratum; assembly: GCA_963377175.1. Taxonomy (NCBI): domain Eukaryota; class Dinophyceae; order Suessiales; family Symbiodiniaceae; genus Effrenium; species Effrenium voratum. The sequence goes on along the minus strand of CAUJNA010000349.1, from coordinate 219,912 downwards.
GTGCGGAGTGGAAATCTGGCCTTGGGCCCCGGATTTGAATTTATTATTAATGGGGGTCATTCATTAATAGGGGGAGGAGATTACATGCGGAATGTAGACACAACCGCCTGGATCATACCAATATACGAATCACCCAAATACGTACATGGAAGAACAAGACTTCCCACATTGTGCTTCCGCACTACTCGATCCATTTGTGCTACTCTCCACGCCCAGTCGTTCAGTGGCTTGTTCGAACCAGGCTGCATAGCGCTTCACCTCTTCGAAGCCCTCTGCGGACACAAAGAGCAGCTCCGATTCATCCAGGCTCCGGGCCGAGGCTTTGCGGGGCTCCTCCAGGAAGGCAGTGCTTGGTTGTGCCACCACAGTCAGCAAAGGAGCGCTTCTTTGTTGAGGCAGGGGCTTTGCAATAAAACAGTCCTATAAAAGTATAAGAGGCCCGCGAGCTTCTTCTGGGAATTGGGATTCAACGTGAGGGGCTTCATGCCTCAACAGCTGCTGTACATAGGTGCCGCTGCAACTTTCGCAAGCCAGTGTAGCAGACGGCAAACACTTATACCATGGCTTGCAAACGGTATTGATGTGCGAGGCGCAATGACATCGTAGCGGCCGGCTGGAGGTTGTCTATGGAACGTCTGCTTCTTCCTCTTCTTGGGATTTAAAGACAAACAACCAGAAACAGAAAGCCCCACCGCATTTCATGCATAGCTACCAGCCCGTGGCCAAGGGAGGCACAGCTTGAATCATAGAAGGCACGCGCAAAGCAATTGCTCTCCTCAGTCTTGCGTGTGCTTGTCTTCTGCTGCAAACAAATGTGTAGGTCGCTTGGCTCATGGCTTTCTCTTCAAACTTCCGTGTCCCAGCAAGCTAACAAGCATTGCGAACGGCTTTGACCCAGTGACACATGGAATGTGAGGTTTTTCTTCACTTCAAAACAGACTGCTGGAGACAATAAGATTGGAACACCTGTCAATTCGGCTCGAAATTTAAAAATCAACGCCGTCAGATTCGCTTGGCATTGCTGGGCTATGCGATTGATATGCAACCCAAGGCAGGACTCCCGGCATCTCGGCGGGGGAACGAAGCAGCATAAGTAGTCAACGCAACACAACAGCAACAACAACCTCGACAATTACAACGGCGACAATGAAAGTACAACGACGATACAACCACGACAACAGCAGCAACAACAACAATCTAAAGTTTTTTACTTGGGCCCTTGTTATGGGCCGCTAATGGCTGAAAAATACATACACTATATATACCCCTTATGTATTGGGTACGTAGCACAAGGACCAGGTGGCTGGATGTGTGCGTTTCTCAACTGCTGCCTCTGGAGTAGCAATCTTTGACGACAGCAATCTTGAAAGGTTCCAACTCCATTGGGACTCTTCGTGCTAAGCCCCCAAACCCCGGTCCCAAAAATAGGGGCCCATTCAGGAAACCCACTGGCACAGACAGTTTCCTGAATGGGCCCCTATTTTGGGAACTCAGATGTTGAAGAGCGCAGCCTGCGGCAGCCGAAGTTGAAGCCGTCGTCGGAGCCAGCCCGCTGCCTAGCGGGCCACCCCTGAACTTGCGAATAGAAACTCAAGATGTTCGGCTCGCAGACAAACGCCCATTTGGCTGGCCCCTCTCCAAATTCTCCGCGCCTGGCATGGCCTCGGCGAGCCGGCGGCAGTCGGGCGCGGAGACCGCCGCGGCGCGGGACAAGGTCGGCTTCGGCGCTCGAGCGTTGTGTCTCGGATTCGGCGCTTGCTCGCTTCTTTTTAAAGAGCCTGCCCGGCGTCTGAGGGCAAACCCTAAACCCTAAGAGAGTAGTGTTTGGGTGGCCCTGGGGTGGGCCTGTCCGCTGCCTACGGACGCGCGCGCAGTGATGAGGGGCGCCGTGTGGGTCCTTGGTTGCCCTTTTGCTGAATCAAACTTGCAGATTTGCGTTCGTTGGAACTATCGTCTCTCTCGCCCGAAAACCACAAAAATAATGGCCCATAACAGTGGCCCATGTAAAATTCTTTAGATACAACAACGACAACGACAGCACCACAGCTACAACGACAACGACCGCAGCAACGACAAATACAACGACAACCGCTACAACAACGACGGCGACCGAGACCACCACCACCACCACCACCACCACAACAACAACAACAGCAGCAGCAGTAGCAGCAGCAACTACAACGACAGCAACAACAAGTACAATGACAACAACAAGAACAACCAACCCCAAAAAATGAACAACAAACAACTACGGGTTCGCGGTAGGCTTTCTTGGCCTGCAACACTGTGAGCAATCCAAGCTTCTCAAGAAGCTGCGGCGCGAGAAAACCGTTACGCGCCATGGCGGGTGGTCTTGAGAGGGTGCTTACCATTTGGCACGCAGCGCTGAGCGGGTGCGCGTGGACGGTGTGC